>SNQJ01S0118988.1:0-24848 GCA_010110895.2 Picea sitchensis
TTCTTCTTTTAGGTCTCCATTCAGAAATGCAAACTTTACATCCATCTGATAGAATTTAAAATCCGTAAAGCATGAGTATGCTAGAAATAATTTGATGGCTTCCATTCTTACAACTATAGAAAAGGTTTCTTCAAAGTCGGTCTCTTATACTTGTGCATACCCTTTGCACACCAATATTGATTTATTTATTATAACTTGACCATCTTCATTAAATTTGTTTTTAAAAATCCACTTGGTCCCTACCACATTTTCATTTTTTGGTCTTGGGACAAGTTCTCAGATCTGGTTTTTCTTTATTTAATCCAGCTCTTCATTCATGGCTTTGATCCAGTCTTCATCTTTAATAGCCTTTGCAAATGTTTTGGGTTCTATTAAGGATAATAAGGTGTGTTCTGATTTGTACTTCAGTTTTCTTCTTGTTTCAACTCCAACACTTTTATTACCAAGGATTAGACTTTTTGGATGATCTCTTTGTACTCTCTTTGATGGCGCTTTTGTATCTTGTCTTGGTGACTCTTCTTCTGTGTTTCTTGTAATTCTTCTTCTTCCTTTTCTTCTTCATGTTGTAAGTCTTCCCCTTGTATATATACATACTTTCTTCAACATCATCATCTCTTATTCTTTCATCAATTTGTGGATTAACTTGAGATTTGATCCCTTTTGTTTTTAGATCATCCACTTTTACATTTGCACTTTCCACAATCTTGTGAAGCCTTAGATTATAACATCTGTAAGTATTTTTGGTGGATGAGTAACCAATAAATATGCCTTCATCAGTTATGGAATCAAATTTTCCTAGGTTATCATCATCTCTCTTTATGTAGCATTTTCTCCCAAAAACTTTGAAGTGTTTAACTGATGTTGGCATGTCATACCATAACTCATATGGTGTTTTGTCATAGTTAAATCTAAGTTGTCCTATGTAAGTACATGTACAGTTGTATACACTACTTCTCTCCAATACATATTTGGTATCTTGGCTTCATTTAGCATAGTTATGGTTGCCTCTTGAACAGTTCTATTTTTCCTTTCAACAACTATGTTTTGTCGAGGTATCCTTGTAGAAAAAAAGTGTCTTTTGATTCCATGAGTTTCACAAAACTCATTGAATTTGTTGGAAGTAAATTCCCCTCCATTGTCTGACCTGAGACACTTGATTTTGGGACCAGTCTCATTTTCAGCCAGTGCTTTGAAAGCTTTAAATTTTTCAAAAGCTTCTGATTTTTCTTTAAGAAAACACACCCAAGTCATTCTAGTATAGTCATCAATGAATAAAATAAAAAAATATTATCCTTGTATACTCTTTGCTCTTGTTGGCCCACATAGGTCAGTATGAACAAGTTCTAATGGTTTTGAGGTAGAATACTCTTTCATCTTAAATCTTACTTTTATTTGCTTCCCATATTTGCAGTGATTACAAACAAAGTTTGAAGGTTTTATAATTTTCGACATACTTCTCACAGCTTCTTTATTACTTACTTTTACCAGATTATCAAAATTTATGTGTCCCATTCTTTTATGCCATAACCAATTTTCATATATTTGAATCATGCAACATTTTTTTATTTTTTTTGTATTTAAGATATAAACATAGCTTGGTTCCCTTGTCGTAGTAGCTACTAATTTTCCAGAATCTTCTTTTCTAATCTCACATTTTTTAGAGTAAAAAGTGAGAATGTGTCCTTGATCACATGTTTGGCTCACACTAAGGAGATTAGGTTTCAAATTTTCAACTAATAGGACATTTTCTGCTTTAGTTTTGTCATTTCCCAAACTAGTTGTCCCCTTACCAAGTATTTTAGCAGAGACGCCATCTCCAAATGTAACCTTTCCTTTCTTCTCCTTTTTCAGGATGAGGATTTATTTTGATCTCCTGTCATATGTTTTGAACACCCACTATCGACATACCATTGACTTCTTTTATCTTTGGCATACAATGCTACCTTACATTAGGTTTCCTTTTGTTTTTCTTTCCATATCTTCTTATGTTTTTATTTTAGAAATTTGAAGTATTTGTCTTCATGGTAGATTCTAATAATTTGCAATTACAAGCTTTATGACCATAATTGTTACATTTGTAAAATTTGATGTTGTAATCTAGTAGTGGAGAAAATGAATTATAGTTTCTACTCCTTTTATTGCTACTATATTTGTTGTTCCTATGGCCATATGCTTGAACACTTTTATGATAGTTCTTTTTATAAGCTTTACAGTCTAATACTTTATGCCCAAAATTATGAAAATAAAAACAGTAGCCAAGAAAGAGTTGTCGATACCTTTTTGGAGGAGTTCTTCTTGGAGTAGTATTTCTTTCGTACTCATTTATTTTTGAAGAGAGTGCAGATCTTTGTTGAGTAGATTCAGTCTTTATCTAATTATTTTCTCTTTTGAAGGAGCTCTGAAGGGAATCTACATAAGTCTTTGGATTTTTATCACTTTTATCTATTTTAGATTTTAGGCCTTTATTAGTTTCCTTGTGATCATAACCCAGGCTAGTCTTATTACTTGATGGTCTTTGACTGTTAAGGATGTCATCCAAGATTTTTGAACTACTTTCAAACTTTGAAAAGTTAGTGTCTTTTTCAAGTTTCTTTCTTAGAAGAACTATTTTAGCCTCTAATTTTTCACAGTTTTGTTTCTTGTCATTAAGTCGTTTACTTAAGATTTCTTCAATTCTTTTAGATTCTTGTAGTTGAGTTTTTAAATCAAGAATGATTTTTTTTGTTTTCTTGATTCTTTTTGAAGCTTCTTCTTCTCTTGATTTTTTTTCTTCCTTATAATATAGAAGTTGTTTTTTTAATGATTTGTTCTTCCTTCTATATCTTCTTAGGTCTTCAAGGCCACTAATGAGTTCTCCTTCAAGATCAACTTCTATGTAATGTCCCCCACCTCTTGTTAATAGGATTATTGAGACTTAGTAGTCTAGATGTCCCCATTAGACTATAGTATCTTGAGAAATGGGGACTAAGAGGCTCCAAAGTGTTCACCTGAGCATAATGTTATAATTTAAAAGTGACTTTGGGGGAAAAGGTAAATTAAGTGGAAAAAGGCCACATGAAGAAAAGTAAAGAGATAACCTTAGAAGGTGGTCAATTAACTCAAGTGAGAATTAGACCAGGGGTATAAAGGAAAAACGAGGGAAGCTCACTCCTCATTCATGTCATTTTCACTTTTGCATCTTGAGCTCTTGAGCTAAGGATGTTTTGAGGGTTTTGGGAGAACAAACCCTAGAGATCAGCTCGGTGGTGAAAGATTCCACCTCTCTTGGTCCAAGCTTGGTCATGGAGGTGTGAAATCCCTCCCTCACCATTCTACATCAACTATTGGTTATTCATCCATTGGAGAAGAGAGAGAATGCACAATTTACAGGGTTTTCCAGTAGGAGGGTGCACTTGTTGAGGAAGATCTATTTGATTTGGAGAGAGGAGGAGGTTTTGGCGCCAAAACCTATTGGGATCTGATTGTGGGGCCTAGGGCACCTTTCCTAGCCCATTTTGGAGAGGTTTTCTTTGGCATATTATTTTTTGGGAGCTTGGCACGAGTTATAGTGAAGGAGGGTGCATTGCAGAAGTAAGATCCACTCATTTGAGGTACCATAACACCTTCTATCAGCACAAGACTCGTCCAAGGGGTTTGTCTTCCCCCGATCTACTTTTCTATTGATTTTGGAGGGGTTTGGAGGCCTAGAAGAGGAGGGATGAAATCTTGGTAAGCTACAACCATAGAGAAGTGTGCAACTCAACCAGGGAGAGTAGATCCAGTCATTGAAGGGAAAGAAATTGATCTTGTCCTTTTCCTCATGACTTTTTAGTGCCTTTGGAGGATATTCTCTTCCAAATTTGATCTTATTGGAGTATCCATCATTCCAGCTTGATTATTCTTCATATATCTATCCAGATCTACAGATCTATTGTAGAAGGATCATTCTATTATCTAAATAAAGGTCATATCTTAATTTGTTGCTATTCCATTGTGTTATATCTCTTGTATCTTGGTATTTGATGTGATTGTTTTCATACTTTTATCATTTTCACACTATAAAACTTCAAATGACCCTTCTAGCGCAAATCGGGAAGGTTGACCTGCAAAACAAACATAAGACAAACAAAAAACTCAGTAAAAACCTAAGTCTCTGAGCAAGGAACATCTTGGGGACATTACAGTGGTATCAGAGTGTTAAATCCTCCCAGCTTATGGGTTTTAGCGCATGCATAAGTTCAATAATATTTATATGGGAAGGCGCAGGAGACAGACAGGGGAACCAGAGGCGGAAATGGAAGGAGCGGGTGATGACAGTGAGACACATGTTTTAGCAGGTATAGAAAAGGAGTTAAAGAGCTCCATAGACAATACACAGTATACACTTCAACACCATCTACAGGAGACCCGGGAGACAATGCACAGGGGACAAGTTGAGATGAGGGAGACTTTGGAGAAGTTGAATGCTAGCCAGGAGAAGATTGTGTACCTCCTGATGCAGATGAACCATGGTGAGGATGGCCCGAATATTAATGTAAATGGGGAAGCTAGTGGTTCTGAAGGGGGGAATAGATATCACCATGAGAAGGACCCTAACTACGATACAAAGGGACAAAGTTTATTTGGGGGAGGCTTCTCTAAAGGACAAAACAACAACAGAATCACTCCTAGACCCTATATGCCCACATTCTTGGATGGTCAGCCACGGGATAATCACTTCAATGAGATAGAAGACAACTTTGAGGAGTATGTCAGGGAGTATGCAGCATTGAGTGTAGGTTTCAGGAGAGAGGTTACTTTGGACCAGTATTGTGGTATCAAGTTCAGGGGTAGACCGATGAACTATCATAGGAATAATAATGAGCTAGAGAACAAGGGAGGAAAGATGGAGATTCCCTACTTTGATGGATCTTCCAGGATCATTATGAAAGCTTGGGTGCAGAAGTTAGATACCTATTTGCAGTTTAACCCTGTGAGGGAATTGGATGCTATTAATTTTTCCAGAATTTACTTGGAAGGAAAATCTCATGACTGGTGGTATCATGGTATGACTACCTTGGGTCATAATCAGATTACATCCTACACAGAGCTCACGCATATACTTATTGACAGGTTTGATCAAGGAGATCTGGAGCTACATTTCAGGGAACTCACGCGACTCAGGAAAACTGGATCACAAGAGGTCTATATTCAGATGTCATAATGGTTCCAGATGTGTCTCGGGCTAGATTACCAATTCTCTTTACTGAGGGTTTGATGGAACCACTACGTTGTTGGGTTAAGGCCTTTAAGCCTTCCAACCTACAAGAATTTGCATGGAGGACTAGATATTTTATGGGTTCCGCAACAAAAACCAAATTTACTCCTAGACCACCTATAAACCAAGGGGGAAGAGATCAAAAGGGAGTGGATAAAGGAAAAGGAAGGATGGACGAGGAAACTAGAAGAGAATTGAGGAGGAAGCAACTTTTCTTCACATGCAAGGAACCTTAGGATCCTGGGCACAAATGTATGGGCAAAGGCAAGGCACATTACAATGAGGTGATTTTTGATGATGAGGATGAAGAAGATTTTGGCCAAATTCAGAACATGGAATAAAATCCACCTAGAATAGACCCTACAATGGATGAAGAAGGTGAAGAAGCAAGTTTCAGCCTTACAGGGGACAAGAAGGTCACAATATTTTCAAACAGTGGGGTCCCTAAGTTCAATACCTTCAGGATGAGGGGAGTGCTCCAAGGACAAAAGGTTTCAGTGCTAATATATGGGGGAGCTTCACATAAATTCATTGATTAGGCCTTGTTGAAAAGAAGACATATACCTATAGTAGATTTTGAGGGTTTTCGTGTGGAGGTAGCAGGGGGTCACACTATGCCATGTGACAGGTATATTCTAAGGATGAAACTTACCTTGGGGAGACATGACTTAGCACAAGATTTTTATGTGATGGATCTACCAGATACCAATATTATCTTGGGAGTTCATTAGCTTAGTACCTTAGGACCTATCACTACCAACTACAAAACCATGGAGATGTCATTCATTGAAGAGAATGGGAAAAAGGTGATACTAAGAGGGATGATAGTTAATACACCTAGAGTGGTTACATCAAAGCGCATGGAGACCATCTTTAGGAGAGAAGACAGTGTATATGCAATAGAATGTAGAATATCAGTTCAGGTGGATAAGGAGGGGCATCCTCATTACTCTCATGACATTTAGAAAATCATTCACAATCACAACAAGGTTTTTGAACCTATCCCTCCAGGAGTACCACCAAATAGGGGGTTTGATCATATTATAGGGTTGGAAGAAGGTGCAAAACATGTTATCACTACTCCTTATAGACACCCAAAAAAGTATAAGGATGAAATTGAAAAATATATTAAAGAACTTTTAGACATGGGTCACATTAGGCCAAGTTCTAGTCCTTTTGAATCTTCGGTGGTCTTGGTAAAGAAGAAAGATGGGACTATGTGCATGTGCATTGACTACAGGGCCTTGAACAAGAAGACTATTAAGAACATGTACATCGTCCCTCGGATAGATGAGCTATTGGATGAGCTACATGGCACTATCTACTTCACCAAAATAGATTTGTTCTTTGGTTATCATCAAATCAAAATGACGGAACAAGATGTGCCAAAAACATCTTTTGGATGCCATTATGGTCATTATGATTTTTTGGTTATGCCCTTTGGGCTAACTAATGCGCCAACCACTTTTCAATCATGCATGAATCATGTCTTCAACAAGCAATTGGGGAATTTTCTCTTAGTCTTCTTTGATGACTTGTTGATTTATAGCAAAACTTGGGAATATCCTCTCAATAATGTAGAAAAAATCTTGAGCATTATGGAGGAACAATCATTGTACGCTAAAGAGTCAAAGTGTGAATTTGGGATGACTAAAGTCCTTTACTTGGGACATATCATTGGAGAGAAAGGTTTACAAGTGCACCAAGAAAAAATACAAGCTATACTTGATTGGCCAACACCCAAGACTCTTACTGAGTTGAAATGGTTCCTTGGCATTTGCAGTTACTACAGGAGGTTTGTCAAAGGATTCTCCCAGCTTTGTGCACCCTTGACAGATTTGACCAAAAAAGGTGCATTTAGGTGGAGCCAAGACGCACATGTGACATTTGATAAAATGAAGAAGGTAATGATCACTTGTATGGTTCTCTCTTCACCAGATTTCTCTTAGCCTTTCATATTGGAGTGTGATGCCTCAAGTGAGGGCATTGGAGCGGTTCTTATGTAGAATAGGCACCCCATTTCCTATGAAATCTGAAAACTGAGGGGGACTTAGCTCCTACACACTATTTATGACAAAGAAATGTTAGCCATTATGCATGCTTTGGATAAATTCAGACAGTATTTGGTTGGGGCGAAAAAAAAATTCAGGACAGATCACAATAGCCTCAAGTACTTCTTAAACCAAAAGGACCTTAATGAAAGACAAAAAAAATGGGTTATAAAGATCCAAGCTTATGAATTTTACATTGAATTTGTCAGAGGAAAGAACAATGTGTTGGTTGATGCTTTGTCTAGGAGACCTTCAGTATATGCCATGACAAATATTCTAGTTGACTAGAAGGCACATCTTTTGGTGGAGTATTCTAAAAATAGGTTTTTTTGTGAGTTGATGGATGGGCAGGTACAGGATGATAACTTTAGAATCATGGATGACATCATATACTATAAGGGTCAAATTTTCTTGGTTCCTGAGTGAGAATTCAAAACGAGAGTGTTGTAGGAATGCCATGATTCACCATTGGTTGGGCATCAAGGATTTTTCAAAACATACAGGAAGGTAAGGGAAATATTTGCATGGAGGGGCATGCAAGAAGATCCACAAAATGATGGCCAGACAGAGATAGTCAACAAATGGGTGAAAGGGTACCTCTGGAATTATGTATCAGGGAAACAAAAGGCATGGGTTAAGTGGTTACACTTGGGTGAGTATTGCTACAACACCACCTACCACATGTTTATTGGTATGTCTCCTTTCAGGGCCTTGTACAGTTATGATCCTCTCACCTTTGTGGATATTGTATTTGGGGATAGTGGAGCACCTATGGTATAGGATTGGATCCAAAAGAACCAAGATATACTCAGAGAGCTAAAAGATCACTTGCACAGGGCGCAAAATCAGAAAAAGATACATGCAGACAAGCACGGGGTGGAATGCACATTTGAGATTGGTGATCTTGTGTACTTAAGGATCCAAACTTATAGACAGGCATCTATAAAGAGGAATGGTGCAAAAAATCTTCAACCTAGCTTCTTTGGGTTGTACAGGGTGAAAAGAAAAGTAGGGGTTGTGGCATATGAGCTTGATCTACCCCCAAGAAGAAAAATACACAATGTTTTTCATGTATCATGTTTGAAAAGAGCCATAGGGAAACACATCACTCCTATTGAGGAACTACCTCCCTTGGATGAGGAAGGACAGTTGATATTGATACCTAAAAAATTGTTTGGAGTGAGGGAGAAGAGGCTAAGGAAGAGGAACAACGGGGAGTACTTGATTAAATGGAAGGATTTGCCTATAGAGGATGCTACTTGGGAGAATGAACAGGTTCGTCAGAAAGCAGGGTCAGAATTTTTTGTGGGAAACCAACTCCCAGTAGAGGAGATTGTAATGTCCCCCACCTCTTGATAAGAGGATTACAGAGACTTAGTCGTCTATATGTCCCCACTAGACTATAGTCTCATGAGAAATGGGGACTAAGAGGCTCCAAAGTGTTCACCTGAGCATAATGTTATAATTTAAAAGTGACTTTGGGGAAAAAGGTAAATTAAGTGAAAAAAGGAAACATAAAGAAAAGTAAAGAGATAACCTTAGAAGGTGGTCAATTAACTCAAGTGAGAATTATACCAGGGGTATAAAGGAAAAAGGAGGGTGCCTCACTCCTCATTCATGTCATTTTCACTTTTGCATCTTGAGCTCTTGAGATAAGGACATTTTGAGGGTTTTGGGAGAACAAACCCTAGAGATCAACTCGATGGTGAAATATTCCACCTCTCCTAGTCCAAGATTGGTCACGGAGGTGAAATATCCCTCCCTTACCATTCTATAGTGGCTACCGGTTACTCATCCATTGGAGAAGAGAGAGAATGCACAGTTTATGGAGTTTTCCAGCAGGAGGGCGCACTTGTTGAGAAATATCTATTCGATATGGAGAGAGGAGGAGGTTTTGGAGGCCAAAAGCTATTGCAATCTAATTGTGGGGCCTATGGTGCCTTTCCTATCCCATTTTGGAGAGGTTTTCTTTGGCATATTATTTTTTGGGAGCTTGGCACGAGTTCTAGTGAAGGAGGGTGAACTGCATCAGTAAGATCCACTCATTTGAGGTACCATAGCACCTCCAATCAACACAAAACTCGGCCAAGGGGTTTGACTTCCCCAAATCTATTGTTCTATTTATTTTGGATGGGTTTGGAGGCCTAGAAGAGGAGGGACGAAATATTGGTAAGCTACAACCACAAGGAAGTGTGCAACTCAGCCAGGGAGAGTAGATCCAGTCATTGAAGGGAAATAAATTGATCTTTTCCTTTTCCTCGTGAGTTTGGAGTGTCTTTGGATTCTATTCTCTTCCATATTTGAGCTTACTAGAGTAGCCATCATTCCAGCTTGATTATTCTTCATATATCTATCCAGATCTGCAGATCTATTGTATCGGATCATTCTATTATTTAAATAAAGGTCGGATCTGAATTTGTTGCTATTCCATTGTGTTATATCTCTTGTATCTTGCTATTTTATGTGATTTTTATCATACTTCTATCATTTGCACACTATAAAACTTCACATAACCCTTCTATCGCAAATCTGGAAGGTTGACCTGCAAAACAAACATAAGACAAGAAAAAAACTCCATAAAAAACTAAGTCTCTGACCAAGGAATAGCTTGGGAACATTACATTCTCCTTCAACTTATGGAATTTCTTCATTTTCATAAGTATTATCTTCAGTAGTGTTGGTTTTCATTTATATTCCCATAAATAGAACCTATGTATTGTCATATTCACTCATGTCAGATGAGCTACTATCTCCTTTAGAATAAAAGTTTTTCTTTTTCTTATAGAATTTATTTTCTTATTGGGATTTACTATTTTTATGTTCTTTCTAATTGTAAGATTCTTCATCATCACTATCTTTTTCCTTGGGATAAGGAAATTTGGAAGCAAAGTGTCCAGTTTTTCCACAGTTGAAGAATTTGAAAGGTAACTTCCCTTTGTATTTGTTAGATCACTTCTTAAGTTTCTTAATGAAGTTTGCTTCTTCCTCATCGGATTTGTCTGAGTTTCTTTCATTCGATACATGTTCATGGCTTTTAGTTCCTTTTAAGACTTTGAAGGATGTTTCACCTTTTGATGGTTTTTCTTGTCATGTTCTCATTTCATAGGCTGTGATAATCCCATGTAGTTCATCCATTATGAGTTTTTCAATATTCTCTCGATCTTCCAAGGTAGATACTTTGGGAGCATATCTCATTGGGAGTGATATTTGTATCTTTTGGACTACTATTTTGTCATCTAATTCTTCTCCTAGTCCTCTGATTGTGTTGACAATTTCATCTACTCTTAGAAGATATTTTGCAATGTTTTCTTCTTATTTCATCTTCAAGATTTTAAATTGTCCTATGTACATTTGAAGATTTTCTTGCTTAAATTTGGCATTGTTATCACACAAGTTGTAGGTTAGGCAAAGCATGACCTAACCACTAAATGACGACAACTAAGAGGTCACCTACCCATTGTCACCTTAGGCAGGTGTCTCGTCACTTTAGAGGTGAGGTAGTCACCTCAAGGGGGGAATCTCAGTGACCCTAGGGGGAATGAGATGAAGATGGAGGAATATGGAGTTTAAGTCCCTATAATTCAAATCTAAATGTTGTGAAATTATTGGAATGAAGTCTTGGGAAAGTCCAAGGGTTTCCAAGTATGTTGAATAACCTACAAATGGTGAAGTACCTGCCCGAGACACAAGAAAAACAAGCATATATTGCAATATAATCACTTGGACAATAAATTTAAGTTTGTTTTCCCTAAAAGAAGTTGTTAGTAACAATTTATAAAAGTAATAAAATGGCATCACAAGCTGTAAAATAAATTCTAGAGATCAAGTAGAAGATACAAGAGAAAGACTAGTTAATGACTAGCTAAACTCAAGATGAAAGACCAATATTCTAGCATGAAAAGATAAGGATGTTGTAAACACTTTTCTATAGCAAATTATATCATCCTTGTAGCTATAAAATTCAATTTATTACAGAAATAAAATCAGCCCCTGAAAACCCTCCAAACTTTGCCAAAAAGTGCGCTAGACCAAGAAGAATAAGTGTGCAAACTTTGGGCAAATTCCAATGGTTGATTAGGGAGTTATTCAAGTAAATGAGTTAGGGTTTCTGCAGCCCTAATGGATGAATATACAATTTTATAACAGAATCAAGAAGTATCCCTTTGATGGGTACGCCATAGTTGTTGTGAGGTGCCCAAGGCACAAGGAACACAATCCAAGTTGCAAGAATTATAAATGACAAGAAATCACAGTTCCCAATGCAATAATTTGTTTCTCCAATGCAAGACTAGTCCCTTTAGTTATGGGTTAATGGGGTCAATAAGAAAAATCTAGGGTTACTAAATCCTTGGGGGTGTAAACCCTCTTACTTCCCAAGGCAAGTAGTCTAGCTAGGGTTTGAAGATGAGGGGTGTAAATCCTCTTACTTCCTCAACTAAACCCTTGCAAAATAACTTTAAAATTTTAACAATTATGGTGGAAAATAGGATACGAGTGTATATCCTTATACTCTCTATCTAGCCTTGGCCAAAACAACCTTATCTTGAATTAAAAATGATAATAACAAAGTAAAGAGACCATACCATTCAAGAAAATTCATTAACATGCCAAAGTAAACCTCCACAAAAGCAAGAGAATGACCTCCTAGAGATATTTCACCATCATCATCATCAAACCATAACCAAAAAGCATTTTTCCATAGCACAAGACGAAAAATACTTCAAGTGTAGCAAAAATTTCAGACCAAGTACCTCTCACAAGAGGGAGAGTTATGATAAAGTGAGATCTTTCTTATTTATACAAAATGTCACTAAGATCATTTGTCCACATAAATAGGGGTAAACCACAATACTAGGGGTCAACAACCCTAATATTTCCCCCTCAACAAATTAATATTAAACAATTCATTTAAAATTCATTTTTGCACATAAGAAAACCCTAATTTTAGAACGATGTCACCCCTTTAGGGAACGTTTTGGCACTAGGAGCAAGTCATTGGTGTAGGATAAGGGTGGCTAGGCTTGCTAAAGACACATGTAATTCATCCAAGTTACTTAATTCATGGTCATATCCCAATTATTCTCAAAATTTCCAAGTGCCAATGCATATCAACCACACCACCAAACCCTAACCCCCTAGGTGACGTCATGCCTCTAGAAGTGACGTTTTGCCTCTCCAAAGAAAAACGTTTAGCATGTGGGGGATAGGTTATGCCGTCCAAGTCATATTTTAGGCCTTCCAAGTTTGATCTTTCTCATCTGGCATGTGTTCTCTTGGCATCCACCTCTAGGCTTCAAGCCCCATGGAATTCCAAGCTAGGCTTGTTCTTATGAAACTGTCCACCAACTAGGTCCTGCAAAGACAAATAAGCACGCCCTCCAAGCATCTCAAGTCATAACATCATGATAAGTGAATCTAATCAATAAATAATCCACCTAAGCATGTGCATCAAATATCACTATATCAAACAATTAAGTTCTCAAAGACATTATGCGACTTGTCAAGCTTGAATATGGGAGGGTTGACAAGGTGTCCTATTGGGTAGATCTTGCCCTAGTTCAAGGAGAGTTTCCAAGAGATCCCTCTCTAAGCCATGTAAAGTGGGTGAAGTGGTTAGGGTCAAGACTCAATGGGAATAGGATGCATGACATACAAGAGATCGTAGTGTCTCATTCATGGGTTCCTTTGTAGAGGGTGTGTGGTACCTTCGTCTGCAATGCACTTTTTCCAAGCCCATTTTTTTTTCATTCTTTCATAATTTTAAGGAAAGGTAGAAGGACACTTCCCTGGCTATAATTTTTAAACCTGTGAAGTAAAGCAATGCATATAGATTCTTAAGAAAAACAGAAATTAATCAATGGCTCATACACGCAGTACACAGATATTTACGCTGGAAACCCTTAACCGAGAGAAAACCATCCTTCCTTGGTGTCACACCTTTCAACTCTTCATTGTATTAATTTCACCATTCACAATACAATATATACAATATTTTAGGTATTTTGTATCTACCAAAACCCTAATCCCTTAATCCGGGATTAATTTAGAAAACCGTTAAAAATAGCAAAATCCACTAAAATAGCAAAAACCGCCCAAAAGGAAGTTGGGATTATCAGACGCAGTTGTCGAATGTGACGCTCCCACACACACACATGCAAACAATATAACACATACCCAACACTGGCGTGGTGTCCAGATAATGGCAATGCCATCCACAAACACCTAGTGGAAATGAGAAGGTTGGCTCGTGATGAGACCCCCTTTCTCTCAGCCATGAAATTGAGATTCATTACCCTATCTTGGTGACCAGATGATGGTAATTTCATACCACTAGATATTCATGTACATGATAGGTCGTCTCATGATGATACCTCTTATCCTCTAACTAACCTTTTAAGCATTCTTAATCATATTTTATTGTGGGTCCCCCTTTTCTCAAAGATAAGTGTTTCATTTCTTTCTTGGGTGATACCTGGGAGAAGCATCTAGAAGGTTCATATATAGGATTTTATCTTTTACCCAACATCAATCCCTCTAGGCCTTCAGCCCCTTATTCCCATAGAATGAGGGACAACCCCTTCTTGGGTCAATACACCCTAAAATCCCAAGAGATAAGGAAATGGGGGGAAGTAGTGATGGAAAGTGGTCGGGAATGATACGATGGCTCTTCAAGGGATTTCCTAGTAGGAAACCCATCCCCAAGGAAGGCCACTTACTAGGGTACAATGTCAACCACCAAGGTGAAGCAGGGAAAAAGGAAAAATGTCCAAGCATATATCATGAAATCTAGAGAAATCTAAGATACAACATGCTCAAATGCCTTAAATATTGAAATTATGCTCACCATAACACTAACTTGTACCTCATGGAGCAAGTCCCACTGCCTTCCAGATACCAGCTGATGTGGTGGATGCCATCTGAAAATTTGTGACCTTTGTGGTGGTGAGAAGGGTCTCCATCTGTGAAAAAGGATATTGTTGGTCATGTAATCTATTGATACTTCATATATGCAACCTAAGGGATTCGAGACATAATCTGCTTAGTTATCCACAAAATGGGGATAACATTTGGCTCCTACTTGGGGACATGTTCTCTCTGTAGAGTGCATGAGAACCACAACATCTCTTGCTAGACATGTTCCTACCAAAAATTCAGACAAAGGGACCAGATCATCTAGGGTGATGTTATCACCCTTCACACACACATATATATATATATGTTATCTAGGGTGATGTTTTCAAAAATTTCTAAGCTAAGTATGAAATCAATATGCAAGTAGAGAAAAATGAAAATGAAATGCATCTAAACTACTATGAGAAATCAATATGCAAATGAAGGGGAAATCAAGATGATTTACTTACTTACCTGGGGAATGGGCCCTGAAGAAGTCATGTGACCTGGATGTGAGGTTGGAGAAGAGATCCATCTAGTGGTAATGGCATCTTCCTCTCATCTAATGCTGCCAGATAGTACCTTTCTTTATCATAATTCTTCTTGATGATGTAAGGGCTAAGCCATGAGTTGTTATCTTTCTGTTCATATCTTGGCTTGCCATTTATTTTGCCCCACATGAGCCTAAGAATTCCTTCATTAAAATTGATGCAAGGTGTATTTTCAACGTATGGAGGCTCTGTGTAGACTGTCTCTTTGATGATCTCTTCATGTTTTTCATCTTCTTTTTGCAAAATCCGGATAGACCTCGGCTTCTTCCCATGGTATTTTGGAATTTTCTTCTTATTTGTCCATGGAAGAAACATATCTATGGAATCTTCCTGTATGAAGGGTAGCTCGGATGGATCATACTCAATAATATGTGGAGGCATATCATAGTAGTGTTCACTGACATAATTAGGCCCCCTTAGATCCATCACATGTGTATCATTCTTTTCCTTGTTGTGTAAGGTTTCATGTGTCCCATCGTCCATGGGAATATATTCATGTGTAAGGTTCATGCTAAGAAAACCCCCAAGGGCTGAGGACCAGGTCCTCGAAAAGAGAATCCCCAAAGCATCTAGAACATCGATCACTAATATGTCCATGAGGATGTTGATATTCATAAATACGTCAACGTCTTCACACACCCCAAGGACCTCAACCCTCCGTGAATCAATACCACATACATTTCCATAAGGTTGGGTTGTCTTCAAACCAAGTTGTTCCATCACCTTTAATGACATGACATTTCCCGAGGCCCCTGAATCAAGCATGCAGTTTTTCAAGCAGAGGCCATTCATGCCTAGTGAAAGATAGAAAGGGGGATTCTTGTCCCTTGGCCGATAGAGATACACAGTGTTCAATATTATGGGAGGATATTCCTTCTTGTTTGGCACATGTAAGACTTTCAAAATTTCCCTTTTTACAGAAGGGAACTTACACATCTCTGTCACTGGGACTGTCATATTCAGTTTTCCAAACATGCTTGCAACATCTTTATTTAATTGAATATCATCTGTAGGAGTTGGCTTAGGAATAAACTTACATACTAGAGGTGGAGGTGGTGAAGCCACCTTCTCCACTGATGGAAGAGGAGTATCAGGCTGTGATGGAGGGGATGGAGTCTTATTTCTTCAAGTGTAGGTCAAATATTCCCTCCTCCTTAATTCCTTCTTCTGATCATCTGTCAATTGATTCAAGGCTCGAAGTCTCCCCTCTCTTTCTCCTCTTCTTCTGGATTCATTCATCTTCTTTTGGGTAACTTGTTCCTCTTGGAAAGTGCAAATCATATCAATGAAATTCATATCTTCAAGAGAATCTTTGTCTCGTCGGGGGAATTCGTCTTCTATGTGGGGTTCTTGGCACAGGACGCACCAAGCTTCTATATCAACTGTCCCAATTGGTTTCAAAGTATATGGGATCTTTGCCTTCTATTGAGACCTTTGTTTCCAGGATGTGGAATCTCTTTGTTTTCTGAAAAATTGAGGTATGGAAGCAGATTGATTTGTTTGCATTGTAGTCATATGTCTCATAAGTTGATTTTGCACCTGAATAAACTGAGTATTCATCTGGTCTATCGTTTGAGTTAGGGGAACAATCGGATTAGGAGCATTGTTATTGGAAACCTTATTTTTTTCTTCTGCTTTGACACAAGGGTAGTGAAAAGGTTCAACCCTTGAATCAAGGAGATTTTCTTCAATATTGCCATTGTACTCTTTGGCTTGTGCCAATGATGTGGGATTTTTGTCTTTGAGAATAAATTGAAACAACCCTTCAAAAGCATTCATGTAAAGGAGATGAACTAATGTTGTTGTAGGATGGAACTATGTTGGAATTTGATTGTACAACCTGTCAAACCTAGTATTGAATTCCTTTACCGTCTCATTCTCCTTTTTCTTTATCTGATTAAATTGAGCCCCAAGTGTCCCACCATCTGCCTTTTTTGACCATCTATTCCTGAATGAATTGGAAAAATATTTGTAGGATGTGAGATGATTGTGAGGGAGTCCTCTTAACCAATCAAGATTTTCTTCAGTCAATGATGAGGAAAATAACTTCATGGCCACATCTTCATGCTCAATACATGCATTGTATGTGTCCCGGACTATGACATAAATATGGTTCTCAGCAGTTATCACATTGTTTCCTCGGAACTTTAGCAACCACTTGTGACTTCCTTTGGCATCGTATTAGGGTATTCTTGGATGTTGGACATGTTGAGAGGTTTTTAAAGGTCCTTTTCCCAAGGGTAATCCATTGGAGCAAGAGGAAGGGTATTATGGAAAATATTTTTAACATCGAGAGGTTTGAGAGGAGGCCTTCATTGGTAAACCTTAGAAGGCTTTAACTTCCCAGGGGGAAAAGGTTTGGGAAAGGAAGGGTTCTGGGAAGGTGGAGTCGCCAGATGAGCTTCAATATGAGCTCATCAAGAAAGGTGGAAAGGGAAAGTCCCTTGGGTGGATTCATCAGGAAAGCTAATGGGAAGGCTTTGGGATAGCTTGCAAAGTGTCATTAAGGTTCTGAAAAGGATTCAAAATCCTCCCCGGAAACGGTGCAAAAATTTTATCGCACAAGTTGTAGGTTGGGAAAAGCCCGACCCAACCACTAAATGGTGACAACTAAGAGGTTACCTACCCACTTTCACCTTAGGCAGGTGTCCCCATCACTTTAGAGGTGAGGTAGTCACCTCAAGGGGGGAATCTCGGTGACCCTAGGGGGAATGAGATGAAGATTGAGGAAGATGGAGATGAAGTCCCTAGAATTCAAATATATATGATGTGAAAGTATTGGAATGAAGTCTTGGGAAATTCCAAGGTTTGTCAAGTATGTTGAATAACTTGCAAATGGTGAAGTACATGCCCGAGACACAAGAAAAACAAGCATATATTGCAGTATAATCACTTAGAAAAGAAAGTTAATATTGATTTCCCTAAAAGTAGTTGTTAGTTACAATGTATATCAGTAATAAAATGGCATCACAAGCTGCAAAATAAATGCTAGAGATCAAGTAGAAGATACAAGAGCAAGACTAGTTAATGACTAGCTAAACTCAAGATGAAAGACCAATATTCTAGCATGAAAAGACAAGGTTGTTGTAAACACTTCTCTGCAGAGAATTATATCATCCTTATGGTTGTAACATTCAATGTATTACAGCAAGAAAATCATCCACTGAAAACCCTCCAAAATTTTCCAAAAAATGCACTAGACCAAGAAGAGTAAGTGTGCAAACTTTGGGCAAATTCCAATGGTTGATTAGGGACTTATTCAAGTAAATGAGTTAGGTTTTCTGCAGCCCTAATGGATGAATATGAAATTTTATAACAGAAGCAAGAATTATCCATTTGATGGGGATGCCCTAGTGGTTGTGAGGTGCCCAAGGCACAAGGAACACAATCCAAGTTGTGACAAGAAATCATGTTTCCCAATGCAATAATTTGTTTCTCCAATGCAAGATTAGTGTATTTAGTTATGGGTTGATGGGATCAAGAAGAAAGAGATAGGGTTATTAAATCCTTGGGGGTGTAAACCCTCTTACTTCCCAAGTCAAGTATCCTAGCTAGGGTTTGAAGATGAGGAGTGTAAATTGTTATGAGGAAAATCTCTCTATGGCTAGGGTGGACCACAACAAACAGGTATGATTGTAGAAATCGACTCAATTCCATCATATGCTATATAAAATGATGTTCAAGGGAGGTAAGAAATAGGCCTACCTCATCCAAACATTTGATGATGTCCACCGTTGAGCACTTCAACCCAAAGCTTTATACCTGCAAGAAGTTCTCAACAAACAAGTGGAACAAGCATATAGTGATAATATAAAAGGTTAGTACATTAGATAGCATAATCCATTAATATACAAAACAAACATGCCCATGGATCATAATACATATATTTGCAAGATATCAACTAGACAGGAAATGAGTATTTCTATTGATAAATGATCAGCAGGAGTGAAAATATTACAGACTTACGTGTCGGCACAGTTCGGAACCAAGAAACTGAGTTCCTTCCAATTGGGCCTCCACCACTTCAATCCTCCATAAAAGGCAAGCTCATATAAGGGAGACAAAAATGTTCTCCATCAATAAGGGAAGAGCTTGGGGGTTGAACACTGTGTTTATACTTAAAGGACAAAGGGATGCAGACTCAATATGAAGTAAATAATTTCTCCAAAGTAACTTTGCTCTCAAAGTTGAATTCTCTCTCCTCTTTTCCATAGCTCGGAATTGGCTTCTTTATAGCCTTCAAAAAGAAACTGAAGGGCCAAGTCAGAACTTTTCCAGTATATGGAATGCCAAGGATCAGATATCTCCTATCGTGACATGGAAACCCGGCATTTAATTTTGATTTTTTGGCACAAATCCCGATGTATGCGGGTTGTAGTGGAGCAGCGAGCGTATACGCTTGTTGTATAGATTGAAAGGTGCGTACAACTGGAAAAATATTTATTTTTGTCTCTGGATTTATCAATCAAGGAAAGTAAGTCTGCCTGGGGGAATGGAATAAGGCCCTCTCTGCAAGATTGCATAGGGTGAGGCAAATCTTGCTTTAACATAAATCCTCTTACTTCCTCAACTAAACCCTTGCAAAATAACTTTAAAATCTTAACAATTATGGTGGAAACTAGTATAGGGGTGTATATCCTTATTCTCCCTATCTATCCTTATCCAAAACAACCTTATCCTTAATTACAAATGATAATAACAAAGTAAAGAGACCATACCATTCAATAAAAAACATTAACATGCCAAAGTAAACCTCCACAAAAGCAAGAGAATGACCTCCTAGAGATAGTGCACCATCATCATCATCATCAAACCATAACCAAAAACAATTTTTCCATAGCACAAGAGGCAAAATACTCCAAGTGTAACGAAAATTTCATACCAAGTACTTCTCACAAGAGGGAGAGTTATGATAAAATGAGATCTTATGATATCTTATTTATACAAAATGTCACTAAGATAATGTGTCCACATAATTAGGGGTAAACCACAATACTAGGGGTCAACAACCCTAATATTTCCCCCTCAACGAAGTAATATTAAACCATTCATTTACAAATCACTTTTGCACATAAGAAAACCCTAATTTTAGAAGGACGTCACCCCCTTAGGGGACGTTTTGGCACTAGGAGCAAGTCGTTGGTGTAGGAGGAGGGTGGTTAGGCTTGCCAAAGACACATGTCAAGCATCCAATTTAATTCCTTCATGTTCAAAGCCCAATTCTCCTCAAAACTTCCAAGTGCCAATGCATATCAACCACACCACCAAACCCTAACCCCCCTAGGTGACGTCATGCATCTAGAAGTGACGTTTTTCCTCTCCTAGGAAAAACGTTTGGCATGTGGGGGATAGGTTATGTCGTCCAAGTCATATTTTAGGCCCTCCAAGTTTGACCTTTCTCATCCAGCATGTGGTCCCTTAGTATCCACTTGTGGGATTCAAGCCCCATGTAAGCCCAAGCTAGGCTTGTTCTTCCAAAATTGTCAACCAACTAGGTCCCGTAAAGACAAATAAGCACGCCCTACAAGGATCTCAAGTCATAACATCATGATAAGTGAATCCAATCAATAAATGAACCACCTAAGCATGTGCATCAAAGATCACTATATCAAATAATTAATTGCTCAAAGACATTATGTGACTTGTCAAACTTCAATATGGGAGGGTTGACAAGGTGTCCTATTGGGTAAATCTTGCCTTAGGTCAAGGAGATTTTCCAAGAGATCTCTCTCTAATCCATGTAAAGTGGGTGAAGTGGTTAGGGTCAAGACTCAATGGGAATATGACTCATGACATACAAGAGGTCATAGTGTATCATTCATAGGTGCCTTTGTAGAGGGTGTATGGTACCTTCATCCGCAATGCAATTTTTTCAAGCCCATTTTTTTCATTATTTCATTCTTTCATAATTTTAAGGAAATCTCGAAGGCCACTGCCTTGGTGTGGTGTCCAGATGATGGAAATGTCACCCACAAACACCTAGTGGAGATGAGAAGGTTGGCTCATGATGAGACCCCCTTTCTCTCAGCCATGCAACTGAGAGCCATTACCCTGGCTTGGTGACCAGATGATGGTAATGTCATACCACTAGATATTCATGGACAAGATAGGTCGGCTCGTGATGAGACCTCCTATCCTCCAACTAACCTTTTAAGCATTCTTAATCATATTTTATTGTGGGTCCCCCTAGCATCTAGAAGGTTCATATATAGAATTTTATCTTTTACCCAACATCAATCCATGTGGACCTTCAACCCCTTCTTCCCATAGAATGAGGGACAACCCCTTCTTGGGTCAATACACCCTAAAATCCCAAGAGATAATGAAATGGGGGGAAATAGTTATGGAAATTGGTAAGTATGATCGGGAACAATATGATGGCTCTTCAAGGGAGTTCCTAGTAGCAAACCCATCCCCAAGGAGACCACTTACTAGGGCACAATGTCAACCACCAAGGTGAAGCAGGGAAAAAGGAAAATTGTCAAAGCATATATCATGAAATCTAGAGAAATCTAAGATACAACATACTAAAATGCCTTAAATATTGAAATTATGCTCACCATAATACTGACTTGTACCTCATGGAGCAAGGCCCACTGCCTTCCGGAAGTTAGTTGATGTGGTGGATGCCATTTTAAAATCTGGGACCTCTGTGGTGGTGAGAAGGGTCTCCATTTGTGCAAAAGGATATTGTTGGTTATGTAGTCTCCCGGTACTCCATATCTGCAACCTAAGGGTCTCGAGACATAATCCCCTTAGTTATCCACAAAATGGGGATAACATGCATCTCCTTCATAGATGATTTGTAGTTTGTTACAAATCTCTTTTATTGATTTACAATGCATGACTTTGACAGATACATTATTTTCCATTCCACCTAGAATTTCATTTACAGCTCTTGAATTATCATTGCAGAGTTTCTTTGTAGTTGTGTGTGAAGGACAGTTTCTATTACATGATAACCCTTTATCATAGATATTTATACATCACATCCTAATTACATTAGGTAGCTTCTCATTCTTATACCCCAGAATGCATAGTTATCTCCTTTGAATAGTGGAGCTATGTTTGAGGATATCCCTTCTTGTTGTTCCATTGTGGTTTCTTAGAATCTTCCTTCCAATGATTAGACTGTGATGAAGGAACCGACTCTGATACCAATTGATGAAATATTGTTTAACACTGAGAGGTGGGGGTGAATCAGTATTGTCCTTTTCAACAATTTAAAACCACTTAATTATTAATTTTGTCAAATCGAAACAAATGATCAACAAAAAGGTACAATACACAAAATTTAAATGTGGAAAACCCAACTTCACAAATGTTCTTCTTATTTTCAATAAATATTACATATAATTTATGAGCTCCAACTCAAAGGAAACACCAATTCCTTGTTTTACTAGAAGGAACTAGAAGGAGGTTGCAACCCCCTAGATTTTACCAGCACCAACTCCCTAGTTTCTTCAGCTATAACTGAAATATGTTGCAACACCTTGGTTTACTATCTTCAAGTGGACGGAGGCTACAAAATCCTTTGTAGACTCCAACCTTCCCTAGCACCACCCAACCTCCCTTTTTATGATAAGTACTTCAATCTTCAAATCTTCATAATCTTCTTTGGATTTTGTTGCATATCTTCATTTACTTTCTTGGCCTCTGACTCTGTTATTGATCTTCATATTTCAAGCACAGAGACCCTCCCTCTTTCAACAAGAATTTTCATTTATATAGTCTTCCAATGGTCATGTACAAGTGAACAATTGCACTTCTTCAATATAGGAATGTATCTCTTCATTATAAGTATGTGCATTTTCAATATAAGATATTAATTGTACTATTTTAATTAATACAATGTCAATGAACCATTGTGTCTTTTACATCNATGGTCATGTACAAGTGAACAATTGCACTTCTTCAATATAGGAATGTATCTCTTCATTATAAGTATGTGCATTTTCAATATAAGATATTAATTGTACTATTTTAATTAATACAATGTCAATGAACCATTGTGTCTTTTACATCGTTTAATCACATTTTCAATTGGGTCAATATATTTTGAATATCATGATTTAGTTCACTTTTTACCTTACCATATCTAAATACCACCATGGTTTGCAAATACCATGTGCTATTTCACTTTTCCCCTTTTTCTTTAACCCCACTTTCACTTTTACCTTTTTCTTTATTCCACTTTCATATTTACTCATATTTTACTTAAACTCATCTTCCACCTAACTTTTCAACTTTTGTTATTTATTAAAGTCATATTTATATTTAGTCCACTTTCATTTCCACTTTTGCGTAAACTCCATTTCAACTTAACTTTTCCACTTGTATTTATTAAAGTGATACCAAGGTAACAATTATATTTCATCACTTACTAATGTTTGACATATATTTCATCACTTACTAACCTTTGACATAAATGACAATTTATTCAACAATTGACTGCCTAAGTGGATCCAACCATTGGTGGTTGCTGGAAATTGTTTGAGTTTGAAGGGTCATCCAACTTCGGCATGGAAAAAATGATGACCAAAACTTGCTACAAAATATCGACTATTGTATTGATCTGACAGACTCAAGGTTTATCGATGATGCATCAACAAATTTCCCTTCGACTACACTCTGAAATGATAGTGCACGATAAATTATTCAAGAGTGTGACTCGCCAGTATTCGCTCTATTCATCATGATCCTATCTCAATAGAATATACAGTCACCGGGACAACTCGACTCGACTAGTGTAGTAATTGAAATTGTCTCATTCTTTTATTTTCATTATTTCATTCTTTCAAATCACTCAACCAAGTGATCCCATGTATTCTGGTAGTCCACTGCGTTCATGTAACCCAGTATTCATGTATTTTTTACTGCAGTTCCATGTCATACTCCACTATGGTACTTCTTATCTTCATGTTGACATCAATGCCAACACGATATTTCTATCAATCTCCCCCTTTGGAATTGATGGAAACACATCGTAAAAAAAAATGCTCCCCTAACAATGAGTAATTGTTATACCACTCTTTTCTCCCCCTTTCACATCAATGTCAAGGCCTCTGATACTAGAATGAGGTTCATCACCAATTGTTTGTTTCTCAACCTTCTTTTGTTTTGAGTGACAATACTTGTCATTTTTTTCTTTTTATTGCTCCCCCTATCAACAACACTTTATTTATTTATTTATTTTTATTTTTCAGTGAACCTTTTTCCATCATTTATGGTGTTTTGCAATAGTTAATTCTAAGTTGTCCTATGTTAACTATGTATAGATCTATATACATTGTTTCTCTCCAATATATATTTGGTAGCTTGGATTCATTTAGCATAGTTATGGTTCCTCTTGAACAGTTCTATTTTTCCTTTCAACAACTCCATTTTGTTGAGGAGACTTTGGAGCAAAAAAATGTTTTTTGATTCCATGAGTTTCACAAAACTCATTGAATTTATTGGAAGTAAATTCCCCTCCATTGTCTGACCTAAGACACTTAATTTTGAGATCAGTCTCATTTTCAGCCAGTACTTTGAAAGCTTTAAATTTTTCAAAAGCTTTTGATTTTTCTTTAAGAAAACACACCCAAGTCATTCTAGTATAGTCGTCAATGAATAAAATAAAATAATATTATCCTTGTGTACTCTTTGTTCTTGTTGGCCCACATAGGTCAGTATGAACAAGTTATAATGGTTTTGAGGTAGAGTACTCTTTCATCTTGAATCTTACTTTTTTATGCTTCTCATGTTGGCAGTGCTTACAAACAAGGTTTAAAGGTTTTATAATTTTCGGCATACCTCTCACAGCTTCCCTTTTACTTACTTTTACCAAATTATCAAAACTTATGTGTCCCATTCTTCTATGCCATAGCCAATTTTCATCTATCTGACTCATGCAACAATTTTCTTCCTTTTACGTATTTAAGATATAAACATCGCTTGGTGTCCAAGATCATCTTATTTTTATTTTTCATTTATTTGACTCATGCAATTTTCATCTTGTTTGCTCAATTTGGACTCTATTAGGATATTTAAACACTTAGGAGTTAGTTAAGATCTACTTGGTCTAATATGTCGTTAGGTAAAAGTGTGTTTCTTAGTGTGTTTCTTTAGTATGCATTT
>SNQJ01S0118989.1:7059-18923 GCA_010110895.2 Picea sitchensis
CATATTACTGTATTGAGTTAATTGAAAGTGAAACTTACAACCTGAGCCTTGATGTCATAGGTCTCCTTTCGATGGCTCCCAGCTCTGACACACACACTTGCTCATGCATGAAGAAAATCAACCACTTGTGATGACCTTGTTGTCGTCTCTTGTTGCTGTAGCATCAGTCCTCCATACAGTCTTGCACTAATTCTCTAATCAATCTCTAGCTAGCTTGTTGCTTGTTTGCTTAACCCTTTCCATGAGCAATATACTCAATATATAGGAGAAGATAGTTTAGTTACTTGGATAAGAAATGATCCCAAGATATCTGGAATGCCAGCTCTTAGATAACCATTCGTTAGCCAACTCATTCTTCTCGAAGATTCCCTTCTAGAAGGCTCGAGAACTTCATCTTTTTCCCTCTTTAAGAAGATGTTCGCACCCTGGCCTTAGGTACAGTGCGAACTGTTCGCACTCCAGCTTAATGCAGCCTGCGAGAATAAGGTATTCTCGCAAGCAAATATATAGGTAGCCTACGAACATCCTAAAAAAACATGATTTATGGAAGCAGACAAATGTAACTTCTTTCAGGAAAGTGTTCTTAGTGAAGAGCTTGATTTTCCATCATCATAACATTATCACAACATCATCATGATGACCAAAATTGTGGATAACACCTCCTTCCTCCCCAATTCATACTCATCGCTTACATGGATGCACTTGCTTAGTAATGTCATTCTCTCACACCTGGGGCATGTCCCATCTAAGCATGCATTTTGATAAAATGTAAAACCATCTGGCCTTGTACACAAGATGTTGTGAATAAAGTCTCTAGATGACGATGGAGACAATATAATTGGGCATTCTTGCAAAAGGGTGTTGTGCAAAACATGAAATATGTGTGTGTGTGTGTGTGTGTGTGTGTGTGTGTGATAATAATAACCATACTCAATGTGATATCTACAACAACACGTGTTACAAATTGTGTTTATTCGAACATACCAAGGCTTGCATTTATGGAACGATCTTTGGCCTAAGTTAAGTGAACTAGGTATTGTTTTGAATATCGCATACAATTATGTTTGTGTAATGTCAAGATAGTGTTTAATATGGGTTTCACGGTCCCTAGATCCCCTTCTCAATTTTAGTACATATTTTTGGTCGGAAGAGGACCTTGTGTTATCATGCCATAAATCCTGAACTAGTCCCTTAACCGCTCCAATTAACTTCATGTCAAAACAAGGTATCCTTCCAGTGAAGGCCCACAAACATGTTGGGGAACCTATGTCGAGGCTATCTTGTCTACGAGAATACTTTATAAGGGTTTTGACATTGCATTTCAATAGGTGAGAGGTTTGTTGTAGAAAACGATATTTTCTTGTAATCTTGCTAAAAATTGACTGGAACGAGACACGCCGAGCTGCATTGTGGTCTTTAGAACAAAATTTATTAACAATTCTTTGAAAAGCATCTACAAGGTTTTGTACCATATGATGACTTGTTTCTACACTTTTGACTATTTTAATGCCTAAAATTTTCCTAAAAGCAATCAAAATTCTAGATTTTAACAAAGATAAAAATAATTGAGATTTAGCAGCATCGGATTTTGAACAAAGTTATCGATTTAATGAGAGTTGTAACCTCAAAATGAGAACTCTGGCCCAAAAAACCATATTTTGCATAAAAAACATCAAAATCAACCCCCAAATAAAAATGTGATGCTACCGGTATCACCAGTTTTTTAAACGGGACCAAAATTACAATATTTTTCAAGCATGCCCTTCAAAACGCAGACAGTAGCTTAGAAAAACCTTAAAACCAACACCTAAAAATTTTTTTTTTTTTTTTTTTTTTTCAAAACGTTAAAATTTTAGATAATTTGAAATCGTATTTTTAGCACTTGGTACCATTAAAAATAAAACCTCAAAATCAACCATCAAATTGAAAAGTACTTCTACCGGTAGCACACATTCTAAAATTGGGGTATGAAAATGACACAATTTTATAAACTGGTAGAAGAAATCATTACTGTAAACAAAATCATTAAAAAAAACCTTAACTGTTTACTTTTAAATCTTATTATTACTCAAAGAACAAGGTAATATATAATTCCATGAAAATATGACAATATACTTTAAAAATGCAACGTCACTTTTAAAAAAAAAATTACTTTTAATAAAAAAAAAAGTAAATACAAGTTACATTGAATGAAATATAAATTATTTCTTAAAAGTATTGTTATATTGTCCATATTCAAAACATGTGAGCTAAGAAATTGTATTATATTATCCATAATCAAAAAATATAATTCATAAAACATAAAAATAGATTCATAACTTCATGTAAGATCATATGTAAGTTCAATGTTCATTTCTAGTTACCATACAGACATCATATGGATCAAACATACATAAAATGTTTCATACACTTATTCAGATTGATTCATGGTTTCTGACATATGATTGGAGTCTACATTGTATTCATATGAATGATTGGATGAAGATGTAGATGATCCATACTCTTCTCTATTGTCTATGAATGCACCATCTGAGTCTACATGCATGCCCAGCATTTCAGATGTCAAATTCCTTTTAGATCAACGACTAGGTTCAGTAGACTCCCATCTTGCATTTATTTCTTATGGAAGCAACCTACTGATAATCTCTGTTTTCTTGGAGTGAATATTTGCTCTTTTTTTCAAATTGAATTCATAAACAAGTATGTCAACATCATCTAATTTTAAGAGGTCAATGCGACGACAAGTTGTCTTTTGACCTTTTATTTTTCTCTTTATGGGTGTGTACTTGTTGCATACCAATGCACTTCAATTGCAATAACATTGTCATTTTGTTTCTCAATATTTATAACCTTTCTAATACAAAATGGATAACCATGTGGATCTTCATTAGCTAAAACTGCAATCATGCTACCCTCCTTAATATCTTGTACTGAACCCCTGTAAAGTTCTTCTATGGATTCACGTTGTGCACGTGACCTTCGTGAACGAATATATATTTCTCTTTCCTATGCTTGTGTAAACTCAATAACACCTTGAGATTCTTGTTGAAATTCAACAATGCTTGTTTCTTCAGATTCATTTGGCATATTTTGTGGCCAATGAAATGGAATATTCAACAATGTATATTCATTTGTTGATCTTGAAATTATGTCTCTTTGACTATTGAAAAACGACTCCCACCAAACAGAATCAACAACATCAAAGTACTCATATGTATCCTCAATGGACCTTTTTATTTCTTCTAGGAATTCAGAATAATCTACATCTCTATTATGCCTTTGTGCATTATTAATTTCATCAACTAATTGTAAAAATAATAACTTTGATGAAAATATTGAACGATCTGGAATGGACTTAAAAATTTTGAGCCTAATGAAGGCCCCCATTTTGTAGTAGTTGAATATTTCTTTCCCCATATAATTGTTTTCCCATCAATTTTTTTGAAACAAAATTGATGTTGGAAGCTAATGCCATTAAGTTGCTCAATACATTTTTCTTCACAATGTGATCCTGAATAAATCTTCGCATGTCAATAGTTTCTTCTAATATATGAAAAACAAGCTCTAGAATGTATGCTTTCTTAATACATTCAATCAATGATGGTAGGATTCCAACATTTCCTCCTTAATGTTACTGAAAAATAACTGAACATTTGATTAGTATGATCATGAGTGTGTCCAACAAGAAGGAAACCAACTTTGACCTTTTGAAAGATTCTCATTTCAAAAAGAATTCTTAGATATCCAAAAACAATTTGATTTTTATTTTCATGACTAGTGTTGTCCAACTGTAGATAGAGAACTTGAGGAAGATTTCTAGACCAGTGAGTGAGCACATGATGAATTATGGTGATGGTTAGAATTACATCATTATGAATATTTGGAGTTGTGAAGTAAACCCTTGGACACATTTTTCCATTGAAAACCATACAACCAACCAAGTGAAATTGAATGAAATTATCTCTCTTTAAATTTTTGGTTGTATGGACAAAATGTGGTAGAAGTGTTTTCTTATGGTCCATGTGATCAATTATCATACCTAAATATTTGTTTGGAGCTTCATAACACTTCTCCTGATGTTTGAACAACTTTTTCCTTTCACTTGATTGTTGATTTTGATGTTCTTGAAGTGCTTTGACTATGGAATCTGCACATGATGTAAAATTAAAATATTTATCATATGTTTTCATAGTTGATAACTATTCAATTAAAAAAAATAGTAAATATATACCTCTTTCTGCCCATTCATATTTATCTCTTCTTGATTTAAGAGTAGCACATATACTACAAATCTCCATCCTTGACTTCTTAGGAATACAAACATTGTTGAATTGTTTCTTCCACATTCTTGTAAAATATGCATATGTAATAAAATTACCATTTCCTTCAACACCTTCAACATATCCTTTGTACAACTTGTAGATTTCCCTCCTTGAGAAATTATCTGGAATATGTATTGTGTCTCTATCTGGCATACACTCTCCATGTTTGGAAAATAAATCATGCATCCATGACAAAGTAGTGTTTGTCAATGGCCCACTCTTTCATCCATGATGTACCTTGGAATAAAATGAAGGATCTTTTTCCAACCTTGTCTGGATTCTTGATAGACGAAGATTACCAATTGAGTGAATTTTTTTTAAAAGCCTTTCTGCAAAGTAAAATATTCTCAATGTGATAATCATATCATGTATTGGTGGATACCATGCACCCCATCAAATATGAATTTTGCATGCTCTTATTCATTAACAAATATGTCTTCCTTTTATTCAAGGAATATATGTAGTCCATTCTTTTCAAACAATTATTTTGACAACATTCACTTGAAATCAATTCACTTATGGAAATTGATCTAGTGAGAAATTCTTTCCTAGACCTTGTATAACTAGAATGACTTGGATTGATATAAAAAGGTCTAGTCCTGGTCCTAGAAACAATGTTTCTTTGCAATGTCTCTGCTATTTCATCATCCTCACTAGAAGGATTTTCCTTATCACTGGAAGGAATATCAAGCAAAACATTGTTAGGAGACTAAACTAGAGAATGTCTATCACCTTGATTTGTTGCAGTTGAATGATTGAGAACATCATCATCAACATAATCATTTGGAGGAAAATCATCATCAACATTGTGTCCACCATTGACATAATCATCTTCATTGTTTTCAAAATCCCCACTTGAGTGAAAATTTTCACCATCCTGCTTAGGGCCTTGAGAATCTTCATCGGTATCTTGAAAATCCTCAATTGGAAGAAAATCAACATCATCAACATTGTTTCCTTTTAATTTATCACTCGAGAAAGAGTGTGCACCAATGGCGTAATCATCTTCACTACTTTGAAAATCCCCACTTGAGAGATATTTTTCATCATCCTCATTACTGGCTTGAAAATCCTCACTTGGAGGAAAATATTCATTATCCTCATCGGTACCTTGAAAATCCTCACTTGGAGAAAAATCATCATCACCAACATTGCTTTCTTTAAATTCCTCATTCGGGAAACATTGTCCAGCATTTCCATAATCATCATCATTACTTTGAAAATCCCTACTTGGGGGGGATTCTTCATCATCCTCATTCATGCCTTGGAAATCCTCACTTGGAGGAAAATCTTCATTAGTACCTTCAAAATCCTCACTTGGAGGAAATTCATCATCACCAACATTGATGTCTTTAAATTCCCCACTCGAGAAAGAGTGTCCACCATTGTCATAATCATATTCACTTGTTTTAAAATTTACACTTGAGGAAAATTCTCCATCATATACATTGGTTCCTTCGAAATATTCATCTATACCTTGAAACTCCTCACTTGGAGGAAAAATTTCATCCCAATCATTTAAATGTTGATCATAGTCTCCACTTTGACCTACACTTTGATTAGTTTCATTATTATTAAACCACTGAATAGATTTATCACCATCATATTTATCCTCTTCATCATCGGTGCCTTCAAAGTCCTTTGATTTAGGAATTTCATGAGGAACATGTTGAATACAATTGCTTGTACTATGATCAAACTTCTGACTAGCTAAAAAATATGACACCTCATTTGTATTACAAGCATTCCTATCGCATTTCCTAGTCCCAACAGAAGAGGTATGTGAACAATTTGTTGATGTCTCAGAAATAAAATCTTTTCTATCTGACAAAACCACCCCTTCTCTCTGAGAACATAGAATGATACAAATGCTCACCCTCCCAATGAAATTCTTATAACTTACATAATTATCTTTTCTCTCTAAATCCCTGCCCCCCACAAAAAAAAAATTCCCTCCAAAAGTTTCCCCACAAAAATATTCTCCAAAATTTCACACCAAATATTCCCTCCAAAATTCCCCCCCTCAAATTTTTCCCTCCAAAATTTCCCCCCAATTTTTTCCCTTTATTATTTTCCCTTAAAAATTAAAAACAACTTTCACTCTTTTATTTTGTTATTTACATATTAAATACAATATTTCTCATGTTTATTTATTCATCCCACATTCATTAAACATAGTCATGATCCATATAATTTTAGGTATATATGTAGACAATATACCTATTTTTTATTTATCCCAAATTCGTTATACTAATAGTAATTATATCATATGTGTTATATATACATAGTCTTGTTTTATCTTTTTTCATTGTGTGATATCTTGGGTAGTATTCGTTAAAGGATTTGGAGCAAGCTACAAGGGAGAAACATCGAGAAGACATATGAGGAGAATCTAGCATTTCATAGGTTAGTTATTTTTTAAATTCTTATCATTTACCAAACAACAATTATAAGATCATCTTTGAATCACATAATAATTTTTCATGTGAAAATTAAAAAACCTTATATTTTTTAGATGTTTTCTAATTTTTCTAAAAAATCCCAACTTTTTTAAAAATATTGAGACTTTTCTAAAAACAATTTAACAAAATCCTTAATATTTTTTGAGAAAAAATAATCAAATTTAGGTATATTTTTGTAAAAAAATTATCTTTTTCATTGTTTTTTACTTAAATTTTTTTAGTTTTGGCCCATGATGGTTACTAGGCAATGTCTAGGGCTTGGTTGTGGGGGCTGAGGCGATTCTCAACAGTGCCCCAACCCCCACAACCAATCCCTAGGAACGAGATGGTGCCTTAGTCGCGATGGGGTGGGGGGGGGTGGGGCGATTTCTGACATCTCCTTAGCCCCACAGTCAAGCCCTAGGTCCACCCAGGGCTTGGCCATGGAGGTTGCGTAAATACCCGACATCACCCTACCCCGACCAACCCTATGGCCAAGTTGTGGGATTTCTCATGGCTTGGCCACAGGGCTGCCCCTCGTAGCCAACGTGCCCACGACTTGGCCACGTGGTTGGCTGGGCTAGGGTGATTTTGGGCATCGCCCCTACCCCCATGCAACTAAGGCACGATCCAGACTGGTTGGGCTAGGGCGATGTCAGGTATCTCCCCGACCCCTCCACAGCCAAGGCACGGTTTCGAGCCTTAGCCGCGGGGGGCCTGGAGAAATGCCCGACATCGCCCTTGCCCCCCCACGGCCAAGGAACAATCCCAGAATAAGCCTAATAACTCCATGGGTCAAAGCTTTTAAATATTTTTTTTAAATTAGTTCATATATTCAATGTTTTTTTTTAGTTTATTATAATATAAAAGTCCTAATATTATTTTTTTATCTTATAGGAAAATGGAAGGAAATAGATTATCTATGAATATATCTGGATCACGACCTATAATAATGGCATCCAAAATTGCAATTGGAACCTCCATGAATGTTAGGCAACAAAATGATAGCATAACACCTGAGCTATCAAGGGAAATGAAGAATGTTAGAGAGTGGAAACCTATGGAAGGTGAAAACAAATTGGAATATTATTGGTTTGTTAAAGAGAAACAAGGCAACAATGGAGATCATATATATTTGTATTGTGCCGAATTAAAACATGTCTAGGGAAATTATTAGGCACTAGGCTTGTTACAAGATATATGTTTGGTTCCAACCACAAATATTGTTTATGCACTTTTCAAACTAGACATAACTTATATCAGGTTAAGATTTTGTTTTAAATTGAGCAATTATAACAAGAATGAATGTGTTTCATAATTATGTGCATCCATCGTTGATGACATTGAGAAAGTCAATGTAAGTTTTTTATTTTTATTTTATTGTCATTTATTGTTTTTAGTACCATGGTAATGTTTTAATTTTATTTAACATGAAAATGTTATATTTTATTTTTACAGGATTTTGTTGAACGACTTTCACATATGTTAGTGGGGATTTACTCTACAGAGAATAATAGCATGGATGTAATCAACACTTTTCATATTGAAAAGACACAAGAAGGAAGGGAAAAAACACAAAAATTAATGGAGGTTGAACCTACAAGAGTAGATAGAGAAGAACATGAAACAAGAAAAAAAAACCCTCATTCTAGAAATCCTCAAAGGGTTACATTTGAAAATGAGGAAACTCCAAATGAATATTTTGTTGAGATTGGTCCCAATGAGGTTATCACTCCTCCTCACAAAAAGAATAAATAAGAGAAATGGTCGATGATGAGTTTATTCTTATTGATTATGAAGAAATAATTCATTTACATGAAACACATTTAAATCATAAGAGGAAGAAAACAAATGTTGATAATATTCAAGAATCCATCATTAGCTCAGAGTATTATAGTGAAAGTCTTAAAGGTAGCAAAGAAATAATAACACCGGGTATTGATCTAGAGGATGGTATTATGAAAACAACACAAAATTCCATTTGAACTAAAATGAGGATAGTGAACTTAGTTGATCATGGCCACACATTTCAGTTGAATGTGAAACAGCTTTATAAACCCACAAAAGGGAAAGAAAAATATCAAATTAGGAAACCGCATCACTTGCATATTCATAATTTGAAAGAATTGATTAGGTACAATCCATATGCACATGTGCTTGACTACCTAGTTCTTGTTGACCCAATGGAAGATCCTACGAGGGAAGAATTTGATAGATCAAAATGTCTTGACTACAAATATTATGTGATTGGAGGAAATCATCTTGCAGAGGCTAGAAGAAAATTGATACAAGAATATCCCAATAATCTTCTTTTTGAGACATTCAAATGCATAATTTATGTCGGTTTAACAAATTTAGAAGAAAAGTTACTGGCATGGGATCATAATAGAGACAATGAGTACATAATGTGTATGAATTTCATTCAAAGAGTGAGATTTATCCATAATAAAGTTTCTAAAATATGTCGTGGGGAGAGATCAAATGTTGATCTTAAGTTTCATAAGCAATGTTGTATGGAAATATGATTCCTACTTGATGATGAAAATACAAAGGAAGTGATATATTTAGAGTTGTGGATAGCTATTTTCAATTAGGATTTAGAATTGGACATGTATGGGATTTGATAGATGAGATCTTCACCCTATGGGAAAATATTAGTATAAAAAATCAGAGAGTTAAGAAGGCTAAACCATTTATATCTGGCATAAGTAAGAAATGTCCTGACATAAAAAATCTTCTAGATGGCATCACTATAACACGTTGGAGACCAATACAAGGAGTGGAGGATGATAAATTTATCATAACTATAGTATCACATGTTAGGTCGGGAGAATTGTCAATGAAAGAAAAGTGTGATGAATTTAAAATGTAAGTTTTGTTGAGTTATTTGTATTTATGTTAGGACAAGAAAATTAATTTTTTATGTTTAACATATCAATGTTCTAAGTATTTTGTTATATATATCATTAGAACATTATTTTTTTTTTATTTAGTCACAAGGTGTATATGAGAATACAAGAGGAAATGGTCAAGATGTTGAACTCAACTATCCATATTCAAGCTCTTCAACGGTATTGAATTTATTTTTTGTTGCATTCAAAAAGGTATGTTTATTTATTAGATTCATATTATTCATTTGTAAGTTAATTTATTTATATTTTAATAGTTATAGATATATAACTATATGTTTGTTTGTTTTATTAAAGATTCCAAATAAGAATGCAAATGGAGTACCTAAAACTTTCAAAAGTTTTATTCAAAAAGCCAAGTTTGAAAGGGAAAGAAGGAGATGTGTTCAAAATGTTCAACTTCATGACACCCTTGATCACTACACTTGGAATGGTCTTTACACTGTTCAATATAAAGTGATATTAGGTGATTGTGAATGTAATGTACCCCAAATTCACCATAAAAAAAAAACAAAAAAAAACAAAAAAAAAAAAATCTATGACATAATTTAATTTTGTTTAAGCTTAGAATTTAAGAGAAGGTAAGATTCATTTCTGTCCATAATGACATTATTACACCAGTTTAGTTTACTTCGAACATAATAGCTTATGTGGATAAATGTTTTCCATAATTCTATCACTTCCCTTAACTCTCAAACTACTCCAACATACTTATATGTATATAGGCAATATTCAAACTTAGGTAGAAGGAACCTTTGAGGTTCAAAGAGTTAAATCTCAGGGTTGTGCACAACTGTCATTAGATCAAAAGGATCTGGGCGCACATAGTTTAACCTCTGAGAAGTCGTGCAGGAGAGCAGCTGAAATGAAACGGTGGAGACACTTCGGGGAGAAGTATCGAAGTTGCGAGAGTCGTTGGATCTTGTAGAGTAGCGAGGAGATTAGGATCGAGTGTCTTCCAACACTCTAAGGCATTGAATTTTCGCTATTTCGGAGTTCGGGGTTTGGAGCGGCAGGTGATTACGGAATCGTTGCATAGTGAACTCCCGGTTCACGAAATTGCGAAACATTCGACACCGTACATCAAGGATGACATGAGGCGAGTGGTCAAGGTTCGGGGAAAATCCTGAAAGGTTTTGGATCGTCGATCCAGTGGGATCGTGGTCTCCAATTCAAGAGGAATCTGGACCGTTGATCTCTCAAGGGGGAGATTTTATCATTTTGGGGTCCGAGAGTTCGAAGGACCTACAATAGGAGGAATGATTGCATCGTGATTCCCCTAATCGCGAAAAGCCGGTAACGCTTTGACGTTAATCACATGGCCACAAAGTAATGGTCTCGTGGATGGAGGAGGCTAAGGGTGCTCCAGGACCGTTAAGCCCATTTCGGCGTTTCGACGACTGAGACTTGGAAGGACAAGGAGTCTGGGATTGTCAAAGTAATTAGTGTTGCACATTTAATTATGCTTTTAATTGCAAGGTTGGATCTTCATGACTGCTAGAACAGTAGGTATTTTGATTGTCTTCTATGTGCATGTATAAAGGCGTATATTATCATTCTTACTGTAGGGAATTCATTTTAACTCTCCATTAACATCTGTACTTATTTACACCTATAAGTATGTACATACCTATAGTTTTCTCTAAATATATATAGAGCGATTCACTATCATAGGTATAGTTTCATCTTGATTCTGGTTTAATAATTGGAAATCTCAGTTACATGCTATGGTCCTGCATCTTTACTTACAAAAAATATAAACAAGCAAGTATATCTACCTAACTTGGGTCTCATTCTTAAACACTAGTAGCTTACACATCAAGCATAGTTAACTCGAAGGATCCCATCTTGTTCTCTACGGTTTATGCCATTAAACAATAGTCTAATTACGAAATTTTGAATACTTAAACGTGTATGACCTCATGGCAAATAGAACTCTTAGGAAAAATCGTGCTAAAAATATGCTTAATTAGTTTAATACTTTCATATACAATAATTTATGTACTTGTCATGCCCTGTACACAATGACTTGTAATATGATCTGTTATTTCTATTCTACCTCTATCTCGGATGAAATCCTCCATCGTTTCTACCAGTCCATTCATTACAGTATTAGAGTTTCTCCTATAACAAATAATTCCTACTATGTTCCTAAATTTTTTGTGAAAAAACAGAGGTCAATCGGGTTTCGG
>SNQJ01S0118989.1:23797-34484 GCA_010110895.2 Picea sitchensis
TTCTTTGTGTTGTTCCAACCAATCCATCCCGATAATCATATCATAAGATCCTAGTGGTAAGATGTTCAGATTGGTCCTTATCTTTTGACCACCTAAGTTGAACTCAAAATCAGAAATAAAGTCAACTACTTTCCTTTTAGTACATGTTGCTAGTTTTACCAGCCATGATTTTGCGTGCTTCAGTTTCTTAATTTTATTCGACTCTACTATATTAGGAGTAATATAAATTAACGTAGCTCCAGGGTCAATTAAAACAAAAATTCAAGTGTCATTGATTTTACCTTCTATTTCTACCACCGAGGACTGGTGGTCAGCTTGTCGACCATCTATGGCTTCATTTATCCGATGCATACTTCCGCCCATGTCTCCCACTGTCGAGGCTTCCTGCAAATTGTGAACAACAGTTCTGTTTACTGCAATTAAACATGGATAATTCCTCCTTAGATGAGGCTCTCCACACTCCCAACACTTTAATGGCTCACGAGAGTTGTCCCAAAACTTCTTCGTTCCCAGGTTTACTAGTTTACCACTACCTTTCATATTCAGATGATTGGAGTGAAAATCCTTCCTTGGGAAAAATTTTTCTGCATTCTGATAAGGGGTTGGCTGGTATCCCTTCTTCCGCTGGTTCATTTGATATTTATTTTTATCCTTCCAGGTCTTGGGAAACTCTACCCGTTGTTTATACTGGTCATAGCACATTCTTTCTTTCCTGAATACCTCACTCAAGGATTTGGGGTTGTCAAACTCAATTCTGTCCTGGTAGGCCTGTGGTAAACAACTTAAGAATCACTGGATTTTTACCTTATCCTCCCGAATGTACGATATGAACCTTAGTAGTTCCAAAAATTTATTTATAAGGTCCTCCATCGTCATATGTCTGAGTCATAACTCATAAAATTCTTTCGTCTTCCTTTCATAATAGCTTTCAGAAAAGTATTGTTTCTTGAAATATTTCTTAAAGTCGGACCGTTCCAACTGTTTCTCCTTTAGGCCTTTGGCCAATTTAAGGTCCTGCCACCAAATGCTAGCCTTCCCCTTCAAATTGTAGATGGCCATTTTGACCTTCATGTTGCTAGAATAGTTGTAGATTTGGAAGTATTTTTTTATGTCCAACAACCATGCCTCAGCTTCTTCTCTTGTCATGGATTCTCCATCAAAGGTAGCTAGTTTAATCTTTCTAAATTCTCCTTCAAGGTGGTCTACTTGTTTTTTTTTTTCTATCTGGTATAGTTTTGTCTTCAGCTGAAGGTGTCCCTTCGGACGAACTATCTCATTTTTCTGTTTCTGGTCCAGAATTCTTGGAGGCCCTTTTGTTGAATTCTTCGTCATAGTTATCGTCTTTTGGGATTTTCTTGATTACTATACTACACAGCAGGACTTCATTTATCTCTTGTTGTTCCTGTTGTGATTTCTTCAATTTTTCATTGTCGGCCTTGAAAACCTGCAGTTCAATAATAAGATTCCTCATTGTTTCCAACACCTCTGTGGGTGATCTTCCATCACTATTCTATATTGGATCTCCAGGAGGTCCTTGCTACAGATTTCCTTCCATCTTGATTTCTGCACCCTCCTGAGCTACCATAATTTACAAAAACAGAAAAGGTTTTCTGTCTGTAACCATAAGATTTATTAGTTTTACATAAATCAGAATAAATACTAAGCAGCTAATGTGGCCCTGTTCAGGCCCAATTTTGTAGCTTTTTCTCTGATACCATATGTAATGTACTGCAAATTCACCATAAAAAAAAAAAAAAAAAAAAAAAAATCTATGACATAATTCAATTTCGTTTAAGCTTAGTATTTAAGAGAAGGTCAGATTCATTTCTGTCCATAATGACATTATTACACCTGTTTAGTTTACTTCGAACATAATATCTTATGTGGATAAATTCTGTCCATAATTCTATCACTTCCCTTAACTCTCAAACTACTCCAACATACTTATATGTATATAGGAAATATCTAAAATTAGGTCGAAGGAACCTTTCAGGTTCAAAGAGTTAAAGCTTAGGGTTGTGCACAAATGTCGTTAGATCAAAAGGATCTTGGTGCACAGAGTTTAACCTCTGAGAGGTCGTGCAGCAGAGAAGCTAAAATGAAACGGTGGAGACACTTCGAGGAGAAGTACCGAAGTTGCGAGAGTCATTGGATCTTGCAGAGCAGTGAGGAGATTAGGGCCGAGTGTCTTCCAACACTCTAAGGCATTGAATTTTCACTATTTCAGAGTTCGGGGTTTGGAGCGGCAGGTGATTATGGAGTCGCTGCATCGTGAACTCCCGGTTCGCGAAATTGCAAAATGTTCGACATCGTTCATCAAGGAGGACACAAGGCAATCGTTCATCAAGGAGGACACGAGGCAAGTGGTCAAGTTTCGAGCAAAATCCTGAAAGGTTGTGGATCGTTGATCCAGTGGGATTGTGGTCATCGGTTGAAGAGGAATCTGGACCATTGATCTCTCAAGGGGGATATTTCAGCATTTCGGGGTCTGGGAGTTCGAAGGACCTAGAACAGGAGGAGCGCTTGCATTACAATTCCCCGAATCGTGAAAATACGGTAGCGCTTTGACGTTAAGTGCGTGGTCACTGAGTGATGGTCTTGTGGACAGAGGCTAACGATGCTCCAGGACCATTAAGCCCTTTTCGGCGTTTCAGCGACCGAGAGTTGGAAGGACAAGGAGTCTAGGATTGTCAAAGTAATGAGTGTTGCACATTTAATAATGCTTTTAATTGCAAGGTTGGATCTTCATGACTACTAGAACAATAGGTATTTTGATTGTCTTCTATGTGTGTGTATAAAGGCATATATTATCATTCTTACTGTAGGGAATTCATTTTAACTCTCCATTAACATCTGTACGTATTTCCACCTATAAGTATGTACATACCTATAGCTTTCTCTAAATATATATAGAGCGATTCACTGTCATAGGTATAGTTTCATCTTGATTCTGGTTTAATAATTGGAAAGCTCAGTTACATGCTACGGTCCTGCATCTTTACTTACATAAAATATAAACAAGCAAGTATATCTACCTAACTTGGGTCTCATTCTTACACACCAGTAGCTTACACATAAAGCATAGTTAACTCGAAGGATCCCATCTTGTTCTCTACGGTTTATGCCATTAAACAATAGTCTAATTACGAAATTTTGAATACTTAAATGTGTATGACCTCATGGCAAATAGAACTCTTAGGAAAAATCGTGCTAAAAATATGCTTAATTAGTTTAATACTTTCATATACAATAATTTGTGTACTTGTCATGCCCTGTACACAGTGACTTGTAATATGATCTGTTATTTCTATTCTACCTCTATCCTGGACGAAATCCTCCATCGTTTCTACCAGTCCATTCATTACAGTATTAGAGTTGTTCCTATAACAAATAATTCCTACTATGTTCCTACAGTTTTTGTGAAAAAACAGAGGTCAATCGGGTTTCAGCGATTACAAATGTTGAACACAAAAAAAAAGGCCATGTTGTTTACCGAATCACGAAATGCAGAAAGACCGTGGGCCCATCACTTTAGGGTTTCGGGGTTTAGGATTTCGCAATTTCAAATGCCAAACACCAACACACAACAACTCCCAAATTGTGAAAAGGGGAATGGAATGTGGGACTGACACTTCGGGGTTTCGGGGTTCRGGATTTYGGGGATCASAATTTTGGGGTTTATGAACACCTGACGCACAAACAAAATGAAATAAGAAATTGCAAATTGAAAAAAGAGATTAGGGTGTGGGCCCAACAATTTCGGGTTTCGATGTTTGGTAAAGAAAAGGAACTCYGCATATATGTAACAAGCAAGTCCCGAATGCTGAAATATCAAATCTGTATTTAATCTCTTTTTAACATCACACACTCCAACAAATAAACTCGGAATAAATAAATGACCGGGTTCGTAATTGGTAAAAAAAATAAAATAATTACTGTGTTTGCTCAAAAAAATGAATTTATCAAGAATTAAAATGAGTTTACAAACTAAATAACAGAAAATCATAATCGCAGAGCAAACCTCCAAAACAAGGAATAACCAAATCAATTCAAGAAATACTTCATATAATATGTGAGTGCCCAGGTGATCCATAAGGTTCTTTCTATTTCGTATCTCTCTTCAATTCTTAAATGTAATAGAAAAGAAGTCTCTTTAAGGGGCATGATTTTTCGGAATTTTAATTCTAGTGATGCATCTAAACGTTTCCTGTAATTGTTCTGAATTTCAATTCTAGCGATACATTTAAACGTTTCCCTCCGGCATAAATTTACTCAACTTCGATTTCTCAAATTTAGATCTTTTCAATACTTCAATCACAAAAATAAACCTATATCTATACAGATTGGTTCTCTTCAAGCACACAGAGTATCCTAGCATTTCGACTTCAGATTAAACCTATCCTATAGATGGATCTGCTCTTTAAACTCAAATCGTATATAAATAAATTTGTCTATTATTCCATGGGACATCCCCAAAAATAAAATGTTTTTGAAATTTAAAAATTGCTAGAAATTTATTCCATTTATAGTAAATTCGAATTTGGAATTTTTTTTCCATTTATGGCAATTCCAAATTTCGAATTTGGTAATTGTAATTAATTATTTTGACTGTTGGGCAAAGACCTGATTTGACCCAACTAACTATTTGACTATGACACTTGTATGGAAACATAATATTTTATATTGATTGCAGGAGGCCAAATGGAACAGACATGTTAAATTTAGCTGACCATGACTCCATGAGTGGGGGAACATGTTGGAACTACCTCTAGTCTGATTATTACAAGTGGAAAATCAGTGATTTGGCCATTGGCAGCCCCTGAAAATCAAGGATTTAGAAAGCTGCAAAAATTCCCAAGGGAGGGAAAAAGACCCGGGCAAAATTGATAAATAGCATATGTGAGGAGGCAGGACCCTACCAAGTATGCTGGAGAAAAGAGAAAATTGATTCCTTTCTCTTGCCATTATGAGCACTGTTGAGTAATTGTGAGGCAAGAGGATAACTGTTGGAATTGTGGACATTTTTGAGGAGGAGTTTTCCAAATTCGCCCTCATGGAATCATGGTCAGGCTAGGGGGTGAATCGGGCAAGAAATTCTGACTGCCTATTCTACGGTTGGGAGGAACGTGGTTGTTTCCTTTGTCTTCCCACGAATTGGTTCAGATATGTTAAATATCCTCCTTCTTTGTTTTGAATGACTTTTGTATATCTAATATCACGCGTCTATTCATGCTAAGTTGAAATCATTTCCATGGATGTTATATGTTCGTTGTATGAAGTTTATAATCAAAGACCAATTCTAGAACAGTTCCTCTTGAAACTAAAATTCTAGGTGGAATGCATCTAGGTGTAAATGAACTTGAAGGAATAGATTTGTCTGCAAATGTATGTGTATTTCTATAGTTGAAATATTAGACAGACCTATCTATGAATAATTGAAGTTGAGCAAGTCTTTCTTCATATTACATATAGACTTATATATGTATTTATATATGATATACATCGATATGATTGCAATTAGTATCGTGTATAGGTTTTATTAAATGAAGATCTAATGGTTGCAATAGAAACCCCACTTATACAGAGATTCGTGGTCATAGCACTTGAACAAACAAATGATGCCAATAGGTAATCATCTACCTATTGTACAAAGAAAATTATTAAATCGAAGAGTCTGAAACTCTCCTTAAACCCTGTTATAGAACCAAATGAAGTTAGATAAGTCTGCTACTCTGTTATAAGACAATACAGAATTGATATTTCGGCATTCGGGATTTGCTTGTTACATATATGCGGAGTTCTTTTTCTTTACCAAACACCGAAACCCAAAATTGTTGGGCCCACACCCTAATCTCATTTTGCAATTCGACATTTCTTATTTCATTTTGTTTGAGTGGCAGGTGTTCATAAACCCCAAAGTTCCGAACCCCGAAATCCCAAACCCCGAAACCCCGAAGTGTTGGTCCCACATTCCATTCACTTTTCGGAATTTGGGAGTTGTTGTGTGTTGGTGTTTGGCATTTGAAATTGTGAAATCTCGAACCCCGAAACCCCGAAGTGCGGGGCCCACAGTCTTTCCGCATTTCGTGTTTCGACAAACAACATGGTCTTTTGTTTTTTTGTGTTCGAAATTTGTAATCGCCGAAACCCAATTGAGCTCTGTTTTTTTTTCACAAAACTGTAGGAACATAGTAGGGACTATTTGTTATAGGAACAACTCTAATACTATAATGAATGGACTGGTAGAAACGATGGAGGATCTTCATCCAGGATAGAGGTAGAATAGAAATAACAAGTCATATTACAAGTCACTGTGTACAGGGCATGACAAGTACATAAATTATTGTATATGAAAGTATTAAACATTTATGATATCCAGGTACGCAAATACTTGGGATGTAATTATGTATGAATTATAATTGAAAGAATTGCAAAATTCTCTACAGGAAAACCTACAGTACAGAGAGTATAAATATTTCAATAGGTATTCATAAGAATTTGTAAGTCAATTTGGTCTATTTTCTACATGTTAAAGCACTGGAATAAATTGGAAATAACATTGTTTAACACAAGACAAATTCTGGAATGTAATATGAAGGGCGTGAAAGCCCCATTTGAAATGAAAGCATTCTGGAACCCTTAAGTTTACATATACTCGTAAATTCTTGTGCCCTGTGGAGGCATAAGCCAGAGTCACGAACTGTGTGTTCGTCGACCCCCGACCCAGTTTCATGTACGCTTGCCAACCCTCCTAATTGTTTAGAGTCCCTTCGAGGACGAAGTTTGTTAATCTCAAGAGAGGTAGCACAGATCGGCATAGGCCCTCTGCGAGGCAAACCGAACCTAGAACTCCTTAAGTCCTGGAAAAGCTCAGGAAGGATCGCACCATTGTGTGCAAGAACCCTGCATGGAGTGTAGAGGTCGAGAAACCCCTTGGAGGTTTTAGAGTGTATGAAAGTCCAAGAGTGACAAATAGACCATGATCGAAATCGTTTTAGTGTGAATAAATTTCGGCGTTTCGGCATCTGGGAAACCAGAGGGAAAGACCCCTTGTCTTCGCAAGTCGCAAAATCCCAGTATACAAAACCCTGATGTGCTCTGTGAATGAGACATTTTAGTGTGAATAAGTTTTGGTGTTTCGGCATCCAGGAAACCAGAGGGAAAGACCCCTCATCTTCGCAAGTCGCAAAATCCCAGTATACGAAACCCCAACGCGCAATTAAGAGTGAGTGTCTTTCAACACCCTTAAGCTCAGGAATGATAGTGACCGTAAGATCCATATCAACAAGAATCGTTGATATCGTACACGAATTCCCATATCATAGTTCGGGGAATGGAGTGACCAATGGTTTGGGTCGCTGCATTTCGAACTCCCGGTTACCTAAATCCCGATACGGCCAGGACCGTCGAATCAGGGGAAGATTCACAGTTGTCGATCTCATTGAAGGTAAGATTTTGGGTTTCGGGGTTTGAAGAGTCGAAAGACTTGACTCTCTTGCATCACTGAGTTGCGAAATGCGAAAGGTGCCTCTTGGCTTGTCCTATGGTCATAACCAACGATCACATGGAGGTGGATAAGGGAAGAGCTAGCCTGCGCTAGACCCCGTAGGAATTTGGGGATTCTATCTCTTGAGAAACAACGAAAATTTTATTTTTGTCGTAGTAGGTATGTGATAAAAGTTATCTACATATGGAAAGAATTCTGGAATCACGAATCTCAAGTCCTCCACAGTCCAAGTTCAGTATAGTATGTGTATGATACGTATAAATGTTTGGAAGATTTAGGACTTACGAAAATGTTAGAGTAATGGACGTTTAACTTAGCATGACCTGGACACCTATAGGTTGGATGAATAAAATGTCAACATGAGTAACCATAATATAAGAAACTTATCAGAATTTAATAATAGAAAAAAAAAATGATCATCTTATCCTAAGAATGAATCTATCAAGTTATTTAGGATTAATGTTCCAGAGAAGAATTTTTTTTTTTTATGGTGAATTTGAGGTACATTACATTCCAGATTTCGGGAGGGACCACTCCAGAATTTAGACTGTGATTGTAAATTTAATACCATGATAGATGTCATCCATTGAAAGAATTATTTCAATCTAGAACAATTAGTTGCATAATATCAGTTACACACAAAACATCCAAGAACAGAGTAGGGAAGGGTTTACATATCTAAACCAGCTTGCAGGAAAACAAATGGAACAACCACGTTCCTCCCAACCGTAGAATAAGGCAGCGAAAACACTTGCCCGATTCACCCTGTATCCTGACCATGAATCCATGAGGGAGAATTTGGAAAACTCCTCCTCAACAATGTCCACAATTCCAACAATTATCCTCTTGCCTCACACTTACTCAGCAGTTCTCATAACAGCAAGGAAAATCCATAGTCCATTTTCTCTGCATACTTGGCAGCACCCTGCCTCCTCACATATGTTATTTATCAATTTTTCCCAGGTCTTTTTCCCTCCCTTGGGAATTTTCGTAGCTTTCTAAATCCCTGATTTTCAGGGGCTGCCAATGGCCAAATCACTGATTTGCCACTTGTAATAATTAGCCCAAAGGTAGTTCCAACATGTTCCCCACTCATGGAGTCATGGTCAGCTAAATTTAACATGGTTGTTCCATTTTTCCTCCTGCAATCAACATAAAATATTATGTTTCCATACAAGTGTCATAGTCAAATAGTTAGTTGGGTCTAATCAGGTCTCTGCCCAACAGTCAAAATAATTAATTACAATTACCAAATTCAAAATTCAAAATTACCATAAATGGCAAAAATTTTCCAAATTCGAAAAACGAAATAAATTTCCAGCAATTTTAAATTTCAATTTTTATTTATTTTTGGCGATGTCACAGTGAACAAATTGCAAATATTGTTCCTAAAAAAGAATACTCCCTAGTTATTGTGGATATCCCTCATGGTTACAATATCCAAAACATTGTATATGATACTAAGCCTTATACTTACCAAGATTTCAATAAAGTGGTTATGGGATTTACGGAAGTTACAACATCACTATTTTGGAGATTTCTAGTATTTCATTCAGAGTCACACCAAGGATTAGTACAATCAAACTTCAAGGGGAAAGAAAAGACAAGGATGTAGTTTATTTTGTCAGATATTGAAAGTGTATGTTTAGCAATTAAGATTAGAAAACAATTTTATTAATTCACAAGTTAATTGAATTTGTACTTATTTATGTTACAGGCACAAGCCTAATATTCAGAGCTCCAACAGAGAAGCATTTAAACGTGATTTTGAGAGTATACATCTTGCAACCTGGACAAAAGATGATTCTTATAATTTTATTCTTGTCAATGCAACGTATGGAGAGACTCCTAGTAGTATGTTGGTATACAATGTTGTGGTTAGAAAACTAACATATGAGGAAAAAGATTTGAAAGGAGAGATGGTTAACATTTATCAAAAACCACAAGCATTAATTAATTATCTTATAGATACATTTTCAAATGAAGGAGATTGGGTTTTGGATTTGATCTCGGGTTCAGATAAGAACTATGATCTAATGTTTATGAAATCATACTTCAATCTTATATTATTTTTAATTTATGTCTTTTTACAGTATTTAACTTCATTATTTATTTTGTATTTTGTGATTAGGTACAACATTAGCGTGCTACCTATAGAAATGAAGGAATTGCATAGCCATTGAAAGTGACCCAATGTAGTACAGTTTTATTCAATAAAGAATTAGTGATATTCCATCTCTTCCAAATGAAATGCAAGAAGTTGGCTTGAGGAAAGGAGATTTTAGTGAATCAAAGGTGTAAAAATTGTCAAAGAAACTTCAAGTACCATTGGCAGGAATGATTGGAAAGGATTACTTTGGAGAACTTGTGGATATCAAAGAGCCAATGGAAGAACAAAATGGCACAATGGAAGCACAAAATGACGTCGAAGAAGATGATAATGTGTCTGTTGAGAATGATAAATTTGGGATATATGATATTGTTGATTAGTTTTAAGATGCCTTTGAAGACGATGCTCAATTTTGCAAAATTTTTATGAGCTATAACTGTAATGTTTTGACTTTCATATTTTAAAATAACAATAAAGATGTATCTATTGTTGTTTTGTGATGAATATTTTTATTGTTATTTGTTTTTTTCATTTTATTTGTATGTGAATCACTATACATTGGAAAATTTTATTAAATGTTGTCATTTTTTACTTCAAATGTATAAAAATATGAAAGAAAATGATATTTGTTTATAAAATTTTGACTTTTTTTGTTCAATTATGTCCATAAAAATGTTGATTAAGGTTGGTTGTCATTGATGGCAACCCTTGAAGAAAGACCCATAGCACAAAGGTTTGGGTAATGGACCCAATAGTGTTTTATGTAAATATGAATCATTATTTTTTTGTCATGGTTGATAAGAAGTAAATATGGATGAACTCCAAAGTGCTCCCCTTATGGTGAAAGCCCTCATAGGAAGACGCTTTGTGGAGTAAGAGAACCAATGCTTAATTGTGGAATAATGAGATGAAGGAAAGTGAATTTGTCAGGGAAAATATCCTAGATGGATATTTCTTGTCATGTCATTTTCGGTGATATGTGGAACATCACATAATTCCTCACGGTTAGAGAGTTATGGCCATGAGAAGTTCGAGACCCCAGGTTTGGGTAATGGACCCAAGTTTGTTTG
>SNQJ01S0118989.1:35992-56379 GCA_010110895.2 Picea sitchensis
AATATTTTATTAATTGAAGTTTATGTTGATGATATTATTTTTGGTAGTGATGATGACAGGTTAAGCCAGAAATTTGCAAAAGACATGCAGAGTGAATTTGAAATGTCATTACTTGGATAACTATCCTTCTTTCTGGGACTTCAAATAAGTCAAAGCAACCAAGGAATTATTATTTCTCAAACCAAGTATATCAGAGAAATGCTAAAGAGGTTCAGAATGGAAGATTGCAAACCAGTTGTAAGTTGAGAAAAGATGATGATTCAAAGTCTACAGATCATAGGCAATATAGGTCAATGATTGGTAGCCTACTATATGTGACAACATCCATACCAGATGTAATGCAGGCAGTTGGACAGGTGGCAGGATTTCAAGAAACACCAAAGGAATCACATGTATTAGCAGTAAAGAGGATCTTCAGATATCTCAAAGGAATATAAGAGTTTGGATTATGGTATCCAAAAGGAAAAGATATATCACTTATGGCCTACACAGATGCATATTGGGCAGGTTGTATTGATGACCGACGAAGCACCAGTGGAGCAGCGTTCTACTTAGGTGAGTGTTTGGTATCATGGATAAGCAAGAAACAATCATCGGTACCTCTATCTACAGTCGAGGCAGAGTATATTGCAGCAACAGCATGTTGTACACAGGTTCTTTGGATGAAACAAACTTTGACAGATATATAGGTTGAGTATGATGAGCCCATTCCAATATATTGTGATAATACAAGTTCCATCAATATCTCAAAAAACCCGGTGATGCACTCCAAGACGTAGCACATTCCAATCAAGTATCACTTTCTACGAGAACAGGTTGCAGAAAAGAACATCAGAGTTGAGTATGTGGGCACAAAAGAACAAGTGTCAGACATATTTACAAAACCACTTCCACGGGAAGACTTTGAATATCTTCGCCAAAGACTTGGAGTTATTTCTACTCCAAAAATGAATGTTTTTTGAATGTTTTTTGAATTCTTATCCTATATGTCTTAGATGTACACGAGGAAGCACCATAAGAGGACAGTCTGTCAGGGTGAGCAGCCCTAGATGGAAAGATACCTTTTCCATTGATGACAAAGGGGGAGAGATTTATCAAATGCAGAGGATTGAGGCATGGTTCCAGGAGGATCAAATTTATTAGATGCAGAGGACAGAGGCATGGTTTCAGGGGGAGCATGAGTGATATGATTTAAGTGTTGCATTAGAGTGTTGCCATCAATGCCAAAGGGGGAGATTATTGATTAAGGTTGGTTGTCATTGATGTCAACCCTTGAAGAAAGACCCATAGCATAAAGGTTTGGGTAATGGACCCAATAGTGTTTGATGTAAATATGAATCATTATTTTTTTGTCATGGTTGATAAGAAGTAAATATGGATGAACTCCAAAGTGGTCCCCTTATGGTGAAAGCCCTCACGGGAAGAATCTTTGTGGAGTAAGAGAACCCATGCTTAATTGTGGAATAATGAGATGAAGGAAAGTGAATTTGTCAGGGAAAATATCCTAGATGGATAGTTCTTGTCATGTCATTTCCAGTGGTATGTGGAACGTCACATAATTCCTCACTGTTAGAGAGTTATGGCCATGAGAAGTTGGAGACCCCAAGTTTGGGTAATGGACCCAAGTTTGTTTGATGGGTAACGGTATGAGTTATGATATATTTTCAGATAATACTATTCTATATGGATAGTCTATCTTCAATAGAGGAGTCATTGTCTGCATCATCTGAAGGATCATCATCATTGTTTACACAAAGATTTTTCTTCTTAAAGTTATTCTCTTTAAATAAATTTATGTGTTTGTACTTCTCCTCATCATCACATGTCTGATCCTTTCCTTTATGGGGACATTTATTTGCAAAATGACCTATCCTACCACAGTTGAAACATTTGAAAGGTAATTTACCTTTGTATTTTCATGATCCCTTCTTCAATCTCTTCGCAAACTTTGCTTCAATTTCATCGAGCTCAGAATCCTCATTCTTGTCTGCTTTAAATGATGCTTCTCTGGAGGTGGGTTTATCTTTAGCTATTCTTATTTAATATGCAGTCAATGTTCCTAGAAGTTGATCAAATTCCAATTTTTTTACATCATTAAGTTATTCTATAGAAGAGACCTTCGGGTTGAACCTATCTGGGAGACATCTCAAGATTTTCTAACTAAAGAAGGTTCCTCAATTTTTTCACCAAGTGCTTTCATTGCATTTACCATTTCTTCTACTCTCAGAAAGTATTTTCCAGCAGTTTCATCTTCCTTCATCTTTAGTTTTTCAAACTATATTCTGTAGGTTTGAATATTGGCATCCTTTACCTTTTCATTACCTTCATAACTGTTAATGAGTTTGTCCCACATTTCTTCGGCAGTTCCTAGGTGCATAACTTTTACGAATTCTACTTCTGCAAGCCCACTCAAGATAGCATTCATAGCCTTAGCGTTGAAGCTAAATTCTAGCTTGTCATCCTTATTAGCTAGTACAACTGGCTTTACATAACCAGTTTCTACCACATCCCAGACATCTGCACCTAAAGCCATTATGTAGGTCCTCATTCTAACTTTTGAGAAGGCAAAGTTTGTTCCATTCAACAGGGGGGCCTTATTGGTTGAATTTCCTTCACGGCTTGATATGTATCATCTCTAGGATCTTCCCTTAGATAAAAGGGGCCGGCTCTGATACCAATTGTTGGACAACTGAGAGGGGGGGGTGAATCAGTTGTTACAGTGCTTAAACAATTATGCTTATTTTAACTCTTTACAATGCACTCAATGATAATCACAATAATTCAGGGAAATGAGTAATAGCACATTTAGCATCAATCGCACATATGAGATACACAGAGATAGATATTTCCTGAGGAAACCCATAAGGGGTAAAAACCTCTTCTTCTTTATATGATAAGTAATCTTTACATTCTTTACATTATCATACATATGAGCACCAACTCATAATGAGGTTACAACCTCTATTTTGCAAGTTTCTACTTGCTGAGAGCACCAACTCTCTGGTTTCTCTAGAACCAACTAGAAGGAAGCACCAACTCCCTAGTTTCTCTAGCACCAACTAGAGGGAAGCACCAACTCCCCGATGTTCCAGTACCAACTTCCAATCATACAGGCACCAACCTGTAAAACCGAGAATAATAGTTCTCCCTCGCTCCACCCTGCCACCCTAATTTTTTTGGCTGCAACCAAATGGAAGCTACAACTCCCTTTGTTCAAGCACCCACTTGAACCTCTAAGGACAACAGTCCTCCCTAGCGCCACCCTACTACCCTAAAATATAAATTTTTCTATCTATAAATTTATCACAGTGATACAATCTTTATCATTGGCTTACCAGGCTTATCAATGTTCTGTTATGTTGCTCTTTTCTCCTGTACCAGTGTCTCTCTGTCTGCATCTTCTTACAATTTCTGATCTTCTGTTTTTCTCTACCAGAGCACCTCAGCCTTCCTTTAGTGTCTCATTGCCTTGCTGCACACATGCCTTACGCTTTTAGTGCTTCTGTCTTTTATGCTTTATGCGCCATGTCCATTCCATGCACCATTCCTCTTCTCTGTATTTCAGTTGTTGCACACTCCTCCTTCTACACTCATGAATCCCTCACAACAACAACAACCCCTCTCTTCTTTGTTCTACATACTTATAGTCTCGGTGCAACTTGTGCATGCCTTCTCTCCATGTCGAGTGCTCTTCCCAATCATCATCACAACTCTTCAGCTTCTCTGGCGGTTAGATTTATCTATCAATTGCCTCTACGAACAATCTTCATTCCACTGGCAGATTCCTTGAGACTCTTCAGCTTCTCTGGCAATCACACAGAAGTCTCTTCAAGTCCTCTGACAGAACCAATCAGACGTTTCAATCATTTGCACTCTGAAGTGCAACAATAGCCCTCCGATCTTATTCAAATTCATCTACACTATTGAATTGACTTCATTGAATCTTACGTTCATTTCCCCATTTCGGAATTTCGGCATTCGACAATTCGGCATTCGTGTGATCAAGTGTCTCGACACTCCAAGTCGTGAACCCTGAAATGGAGCTTGGTTACACTACCTCCTTCCTCCATCTTCTGCAGATGTGACCTCTGTTTGTGACCACGGTCTTATTCGAAACTGCATTTCGTAATTTCGCGTTTCGGCACTTCGGGACTTCTGTTGCATGGCATCTTGACTCTCCAAGTAGCGGTCCCCGAAATTCTGAAATGGAGCTTGTCGATTCGAGCTCTTCTCTACAGCCCTTCGATATCCAAATCAATGGTCGACATTTTGTGGTGATCGAACGACTATCCTCTACCCCAGGACTTCATCCTTCGAGACTTTGGGGGAGTGATGAAGTTAAATCTCCTGAAGAAAAAACTCAATGGCATGTTGTGACCCGAGTGGCTTCCATGTGTCACTCAGAATTGTGATTTCCAGTGGCCTGAAATGCCAAATCAACTTGACACTTCTTGTTGCCTGATCGTGCCACGTGTCAGTGTCTTCCACCTGTCCTTTCTGACGTGGTCTTCCACATTCACCTACTGGATCTGTCGGCCCAGATTACTTCATGATTTCGGCATTCTTGATGTGAATGTTCTTCACCTCCAAATCTCGGTCTGTGAAACTCTGAAATGGAGTTAGATCAACTTTTCGGCTTTTCGCACTTCGCAACTTCGAGATTCCTATCGTGAGAGTCTTTGACATCTCCAACTCTCGGTATCCAAACCTCCAGTATGGAGTCTTTGACATTTCACGATTTCTCATTTCATGACTTCGAGACTCCTGTTAGTAAGAGTTCTTGACATTCCCAACTCCCAGTATCCGAAATCACGGTATCCGAAACTGTCTCCTGCTCTATGGATTTCGACGTTTCTCATTTTGCGATTCTGGGACTCCTGATGATGAAGAGTCTTGACTCTTCCAACTCCCGGTATCTGAAACTCTGAAATGGAGTTATTTCCCAATCTGCGAAACTCTTCGTTTATGTCCCTATTTTGGGATTTCAGGATTCTGGATTTCGCAACTCCGAGACTCCTGTGTTGAAGAGTCTCAACTCTTGACTTCTCAATCTCCCAGTATCTGAAACTCCAAAATGGAGTTATTTCCCGATCTACGAAACTCTTCATTTATGTGCCTATTTCGGGATTTCGGGATTCCGGATTTTGCAACTCAGGGACTCCTGTGTTGAAGAGTCTCAACTCTTGACTTCTCAATTTCCTGGTATCCAAAACTTCGAAGTGGAGTTTACGCTTCTGATCTTTCCTTGTCATTTTCCCTGTGCTTCTAATCTTCCTTTCTTGCATGTTTGTCATCAAATGAACAAGCACACTCTTGCACTCTGCATGCACCACTGCACTTTCTCTTATGAGCTTACGTTGTCCCTTTTTTTCCATTGTTGCATACTCTGATCTTGCCATCAATGACAAGCATACCTTCCTATAAACATGCCAACAATAACTATGCACCATCACAATAAAGAACACAAGGAACACCGAATACATGTGTAAAATTTTGTATTATGTGTTCCAAGAGACTACAATCTCGGGGTTTTATCATCACCAGCTGAAAATAGCAACAACTCCAAAAGAGCACCAACTCTCATGCAAGACCCAACCTGCAATTACAAGACCCAACTTGTAGAAAGAATCAATCTGTCAACAGGTACACAATTTGTCTGTACTGCAACATGTTTATGTGTGTGGTCTGTCTATATTGCAGCATGTGTATGTACATGACCTCTTGCACTTTCATTCTGCGTACATCTTCAAAAAACTAGGGCATCCATTCTTATGCACTTCTAAAACTTTCTTTCCTCTGTCACATCCACCAATAACCTGTCACTGCATCCAACTTATCACAGCAACCAACATGTACCATCACCAACCACAAAAAAATATGTACCATCCAACAACCTATGCATGCTCCTCATGCATACACCATCACACAACATATAAATCCCTCAACCACATCATAACAGAACCACTCAATCAGCTAGACAACATCTATCATATCTAAACATCATAACAACCATACAAATAATTCCTCAAGAATTCACCATACCATGAGAAAATCTAAACGTCAATACAATATGTACCCATACCAAAACCTTGTAGCAGATTTCAACTTGTAGAATATTGGTCTGGAACTTGCTTCAGACTTCAAGAACCTGGCACTAGAATCTACTCAAGCTTTTCTTGGATTTTTCAAGTATATGTGCCCTTTCCTTCTTCAGCCTACATATGTACGTGCCCTGGCCCATTTCAGCCCACGTAGAGCTTCAGAAAACTAGGGATTTCTGAACCTATGAAACTTTCACCATCAAACTTCCTTGCTACTTCATACTTGTGGAACATTGATGTGTCCATGAGTACCTGCAATGAAAATTTCACCAAAAATAGATCTTCAATATGCTCAAGAGATTCACACCAACAAGATACCCTTCCTCTCTTATTTATACTCTCCAAATAGCTTCCTCAAGGGGTTATCCTCTAACCAAATTTAACCAACTTCCTTCTTTAGGGGCTAACCCACTTCTAACCGCTTTGTCCACTTATAGCTCCACTTTTCCACAAATAGTAAACTCTCCACTTTTAGTTGCAACTAATTTATTTTTAATTTTTTTCTTGTTGCAACCACTTAACCCATGACTAACCACTTTAACTGTTCAACTTCTTCTAGGAGCTTCTATAATAATTTGACTTCTTTGACCTTCTAGGGGATTCTAGATAACTCATGAAGGTTCTCCAACTTCACATGACCATAACTCTTTAACCGTGAGGAGTTATGTGACGTTCCGTATATCACCGAAAATGGCATGACAAGCAATATCCATATAGAATAGTCTCACTTGCAAAATTCACTCATCTTCATTACATTATTCCTCAAATAAACTTCGGTTCTCTAACCACAATGCTAGGACCGCTCAACCACCTAACCATTTGGACTTCGCAAAGCGTATTCCCATTATGCATTTCACCATAAAGGGAGCACTTTGGAGTTCATCCATTTGGTACTTCCTATCAACCATGACATCAATGATACAATTTCATTTACTATCAACACATCATTATGACACCACTCGACATCAATCCTTTGACATCAATTACAGCAATGACAACATAATCCAACAATCAGTACATCAATGATACAAGCACATCACTATGAAAATACTTGACATCAATGACAACATAATACAACAATATCCCCCTTTGGTATTGATGGCAACACCAACATTAATGTCAACACCAATCATTGATGGAAACACTTAGACATGGAAATGTTCATGTTGAAAGTGGTCATTGATCCTCATCAATGTTCATTTCTCCACATCAGTGTGGATATCTCTCCCCCTTTGACATCAATGGACAAGGGTCTATCTTTGGGGTTGCTCCCCATGTCTTTTGCTCCACCATCTGAATAATCTCTCCCCCTTTGGACAAGGGATATCACTATGATGCAATGTTTATGGCATGGTTGTCAATCATCTCTCCTTATGGAATCACACCCCTACAACCAATCATGGGAAGAAGAATAACTCCCCCTGTGAGTATATATCCCCCTATCTTCTCTACAAGATGAACAATATGCTACCACTCCAATATGCTTCTGCTACAAATGCTACTACACAACCGGAACATAGATCAATTGTTCAAGAATGATCTTCTCTTCCTATGACGATCCTTGGACATGTCCATGAATCAACCATCTAAACTCGTTCCATACCATATATAAAGTGTATGCCAATCATACATATTATCGCATGCATCAATCATGAATAAAAATATATGTCAACAATGAATACTAAATCATGAACAAAGCATCAACCATGTACATCAACACCATATAATATACCATAAGATATCATCAATGGAGTGTATCAACCATATTCCAAGAATCATATGCCAACTATGTACCAAGAATATATCAAGATCATCAACATCATCAAGTGTAAAGCATGCCAAACATGTGCTTCAAACAAGTGTCATATCACTCATGATATGCCTCTACCATGAACCAAGTGCCACAAACCATGTTTCAAGAAATGTATCTCAATCATCCAACATCAATCAATGTATCAATCAAACACCATAACAAGTGTCTCAACTATATCATCCCTACCAAAGGATATGCTAAACAAGTGATACCAATGGTGTAGTTTAACCAAGTACTATCACCCACAATCATATGTCATCTACAAGTGCATAAACCATGCACCAAACCTCAACAAGATGTACCACAATAAAGATACATATATGCCATATCAACCATAACTCATGTTCCAATGATGTTGTTAGAAAGTGCTTCTAACAAACAACCAAGTCTATACCAACCATGCATCATCTGTAGATAAAGCTATGACTCAGCAATGTACAACATAACCACCATCAACTCATCAATTACATGTCCCAATATGTAGCTCAACCATATTCCAAAAGTATGCATCAAGGTATGCCTCTAACAATACATCACAAGATATGTTAATGGAGCTCACATATGTACCAACCATGTACTATAACAGATCTTCCTCAAAAACATCCACTACAACAAGTATTAAGAAGCCAATAGTACCTATAAACATGTACCAAAAGTGTGCCTCAATAGATCAAAGATATACCTCTAGCTATCACCACATCAACATGATATGTCCCATAAACAACATGCCATAACTTCACAGAGAGAACACATAACATAACCAACACTTTTCCTTAACATAAAATGTCTCAATCCACACTCTAGGGTTAGTATCATGCATCCAAGAAATCCATCAAGCATATGCTCCAATACTCAACCACATATTATCACCATACATTCATCAACCACACATAAAGACATGAAACTTGAAGCATACCATCTCAGACCATGCAAAAACATAATTAGATCATTAAACCATGTTGCAACTTATCTATACACCCCTCTTTTTTAGGATTTTACCACATGTATGTGACTTCACCGCATACAGCTCACGTATATACGTGATTGTTCCCACAGGAGCTCACATATGCCTTAGAATATGTAAGGCTTGAGCTCGCCTCATGGATGCTATTTTGTTATGGTTGTTCAATCTTCTTTATCCACTTATGAAAGTGTCCAGGTTTCTCTATACTTGTACTCTAAGCTTCCATCCTTTCAACATTGTCTTCCTTCCAATTTACATGTACTCTTCTTGCCATGTTATATGAAGCACTCCTCATTGAATGTCTCCTTGAATTCCAACAATCCTGAGCTTTGTGGCCAAACCCACTGCAACTGTAACATCTCATTGTGTGACAATGAGCAACAATGTGTCTCACTTGATTACATCTCCAACATCTTAGGATTTTATGGAACCTTCCAATATATTTCCTTGCATAATGTCTGCAATCCAAATCTTTGTGACCATATTCATTACATGAGAAGCAGTGGCCATGAAAAACATTTGCATACCTTTTCTTTGGTGTCCACCTTGAAGGAGTCTCTCTTCTGAATTTTCTTTGAGGTGTCATGATGGATTCTTGATGTCTTCTTTGCTCTATCCTTTTGAAAGTTTCATTTGTTTGTGTAGATTGTTGACTTACATCATTGCTTCCACCTTTTGAGAGTGAAGGAATTATCTCATGCTTCTTAGAAGTGTTGGCTTCAAAGTGTGTAGCTTCCTTGTTGCATCCAAGACATGATTTATCATTTGGTGATCTTTGACTATCCAAATTTCCTTCAATATAGTTGAGTAGTTCATGAACTTGATATGAGTATTTGACTTTTCTACTTTCTTTCTAAGATCAACAACTTATGCTTCCAACTTGTGGCATGATTCTTCTTTTTCATTTACTTGATTCTTCAATAGTTCTTCTATCCTTTTGGATTCTTTAAGTTGGGTCTTTAGATTGACATTGACTTCAAGGATTTTGCTAAGCTCATCATCTACCTTCTTCTTTTCTTCTGCTTGACTAATTATTTCATTCGTTATTCTTTTTATATTTTTTTCTTTTTCTTCTAATTGGGTCATTTGTTGGGTTATTTCACTTCCTTCTTGTTTCTTGAGCATTTGTCTTAGTGTCATGGTAAGTCTTTGGTACTTTTCTAGGGCTTCCTTAGTGTATTTTTCAATATACTCAAAATAAATTGAACCATATCCTATTTCCATGCTCACTTATTCTAAATCATTCATAATTTTATCTTTAAGATTCAACAAATCTTGCTCTTCATCTATAAGATAATTGGTAGTTAATTCTACACAAACTACCTCTAGATCTTCTTCTTCATTTGTAGGATAACATTCAATTTCATTGCATTAAATAGTATTGTAATCAGAAGATTTTGGAGAGAATTTACCTTCATTGATGATTGAGTCTTGATATTCCTTCTCTAGATTCATCCATAGGTCCTTGGTAGAGGTACATTTTCATATTATTTCTTTGACAGAACCTGACAGTCCATTCAAGATGGTCTTGAATGCTATTGCATTATTCTTATTTGCTACAAATTTTGATTGATTCTTTGAGGGAACTGATCCAGCAACAACTATATTCCAAACACTTACTCGTTTTTCCTTCAAATACCCTTTCATCTCTATTATCCATGTCGAGTAATATGTCTCATCAAAGAGGGGAAATTCATTTACATGTTCATCCATTTGTGTGTCATTGGATCTCCTTCAAGCTTGTAAGGCTTATGGTGAAGGCATGCTCTGATACCAATTGTTGGACACACCAATCACACTGGGAGGGGGGGTGAATCAGTGTAGGGCTCTTTTTACACTTGTTACAAAACTTTAGTTAGCAATCACCATTCACACTTAGTTTCTTTCATGTAAACATATCTCAATGACATATATTAACAATAAAGAACTATGCACCATCATAGTAAAGAACACAAGGAACACCATATATATGTGTAAACTTGTGTATTATGTGTTACATGAGACTACAATCTCAGGGTTTTATCAACACCAACTGAAAAGAGCAACAACTCCAAAAGAGCACCAACTCTCGTGCAAGACCCTGCCTACAATTACAAGACCCAACTTATAGATAGAATATGTTAGCACTCTGTAATTTCTCAGGCCGAGGAAGAAGTTGACAGAGGAAACCACAAAAACACTTTGGAGTCCAGGATCTAGCCCTCCTAGAATCAGAGAGGGATCTCTCTGTAATATGTATCTTTGTTTGCTGGAAATTTTAGGCTAGTTATGATAGTGCAAGGTTTGGTTTTTTGAATTGTTGGTTGGAACAGGGAAGATGGGCCATTGGGAAAATGGAGTCACAGATTTGGATTGATAAAATACAAGGTTAAAAGGATAATTTTGAAGGGAAGGGTAATAAAATTCACTAGATCCTCAAAGATTTAATGTATGGAAGAGATGGAAAAGGTCTAGAAATCCAATTAAAAACAGATCAATTAAGAATTATGTTTTCAACCTTCAGTGGAAAACACATAAATTATTCCAAGCCAGAGATAGAGTGTAGATTAAAAAAAAATATGTTTCTTTATCTTCTCAGAACAATTCAGAATGTAGAAAGCAGTAGTGGTAATAGAAAGAACAAATTTACAGGGAAAGGTACTTCACCAATGAAAATTGACACAAGAATTCTGTAATGTTTCATTGTATAACTGAAAATATGATCAATGGTGTTTCTGTGAGCTCCCTTACAATATTGATCCTATCCTACGAACAGGTTCCAACACATAATACTTCGAAAGGGGAAGTATTTATAAACTTATTACAAAGATCCTGTCATAAATGAGCAGGATATATTTAAAGAAAATCTAAAATAATTGTTACAAAAATAGAAAATCATAAGAATTCCTGCCATAGAATCTAGACAAGTTACAGTAAATCTCGAGCTATTGATGTTGTTTTGTGCATTAGTTGGTACCTATGTCACCTCTGTATAATGATTTCCTGCAAAATTATCAGGCATTTAAATATGGAATTTGTTATCGCATGCTGGTCTTTTGCTGCAAATATCTCCACGTGATCTTCTTATTGCTCCTTAAACTTTGCTATCTGTCTTTTCGAGTAACTTTTCTAGGAGAAAAKCTTGCAGTGGAAGGTGGGTGATAGCGGTGACAACTTAGCTCAATGTGGGCTCGTTATGGGGCAGGGGTCGGTCAAACGTTCATGGGGGAAGATGTGATTGGTTACGAATATGATGATGTGGTGGAAAGTKTCTAGTGGAGATGGTATGAGTAGATGCGGAAATCTGAGTGATAGGGATAGGAGATGTAACACCTTGTTTCCCCCAGTTGTAAATATAACTATATTGGCCAATGAACTATGGAAAAATCAAAGGTGTGAATGTTTGATTTTATGGACCTTTATATGAAAGGTCGATGAATGTAAATTGTGTTATTTTAATAGAAAATGAATATGTGTTTCATGATTGATGGAAAGGGGATTTTATAAGAGAGACCACGAATGCTAGGAAAGAGATGGTGGAGGGGACCAGGAATGGTTGTGTTAACCTTCACCGAACCAATACCTTGATGGATTTAATTTCTCAAGATCAAAACAACCCTCTAACCCAGGAATGAATTACAGTCATGTTGGTAGGTGGGAATACCTCCTCAGGAGTTAATGAGGGGATGGGGCAGAACTCCCATGTATAAGGCTTCCAGACCTGACGAAGGACTGCGAATTTGGGCCACACACAATCTTGTTGGAAAAGGAAAGAAAGGAAAGCATGGGGGTCAGGGGAGGAGATTGGCGAAGAGTGTAGAGACGAGAGACTGAGCTCTCAAGTTTGAGGAAGAACTCTGAAAAGAGTGTGTTCTGATCGCAGGAAATAGAGACTGACTTGGGAGAAGGAGAGTAACCTTTTTCCCTGTCTATGACTTAGTTGGGAGAATGAGAGTAACCTTTTTCCCTATATATGACTTAGTTGGGAGAAGGAGAGTAGCCTTTGTCCCTATCTATTTATGTTCCAAGAGAAGGAGGCTAACCTTTGTCATCTAGAAGAAAAGATTCATTCTCAAAGCATCGTGATCTAGCTCAGGGGTGACCAGTGGTAAATCTATTAGGAGTGTCTCAGACTATGGTTGGGTGGAAACGGGCACCCCTTTCAATAGTCGCATAACGTCTTTTGGTTCTGATAAGTGTTTTCATGCTTTGTTCTTTGAAATGGAATAATGAATGAATGCATGTATGTATACATTTAAGATTGGCCTCTGTATTGACTAATCGCGTGATGTGTATGTATTTATCTCCTTGAGGACTTATGCTTCTGCTTGATTTCCATATGTTCTAGTTTAACCCTCAAAGGTGTTTTACCCAGGGAGTTACCTCACCATTTCAAATTTAGAGCAAGCCTCTTGGCACTACAACCATCTTGGTAATTCCATGATATTACCCCACCCTACTTCAAAACTTTAATTTTTGCAAGCTAGGAAGGTGCTTCCTTCAAACCAGTAGCCTAAGAGACCTTAGGCTCATGCCCACAACCTTAACCAAATATTGGCTAAGAGTATAGCTTATAGCCTAAGATTCATCAGAGGGTCCATATGACCAAGGTCTAGGAACACTGTGCCAAGTCCGAAAGGAGCTAACTCTTGATGGCTTCAAAGCTTCAAGAGCTCGAAGCCCTGGGATGTCAAACTTCATAACTGTCAAAAATACCTGAATGTTGGAGTCGCGAAAGGTTGTGAGTCGTTGATATGGAGAATCCGTTGGGGCCCCTTCTTGATTGTTTGATCGCCTAGTGGAAGGTTTCACGTATGGTACTTCGACGAAGTTCCACTTTGGGAGAATGGAGATGCTATAGCATAAAACTCCCCAAACGTAGAAGTTATGAAGTGAAGGAGAGCCATATATTTGGTGGAGATAATTAGGAGCCTCGCCTACCATCTGATTATCCTGGAGGGTGGACCCGCACATGGTAATTTGGTGAAGTCCCGCTTTGAGAAAATGGAGTGGAAGTGGAGCCAAAACTCTCTAAGGTCGAACTCACTGAGTACCAAGAGTCGTAGATGAATCAAGAAACTAATATAGGAGATGAATGTGAGTTGTTCATCGAGAGGAAAACCTATCACAGTCGTCAAATCGACTCAAATATCCACTGGAGTTAACGAATCAAACACCAGCTGCTTGATTAGGATCAAACACCAGCCGCTCAATTAGATCGATGGTTGGGTATCATTGCGAAGCGCGAAGGTGAAATTAGCAGACATGCTAGTTCACGGCCTGTAATCAACCAACGTCATTGATCCCATCGGGATGGAGGATCAACGACCATGATTAGACAAAGTCGGGCGAGCACTTTCCATATTACGGAGATTGAGCTCTTCGATAAAGAGCGAGCATGTTGGGGCCCCACAATCATTGTGGAGTGACGAGGCGTAGTGACACCATCCATGGTGATGTGAATTTAAGCTTGACGAGCCATGCACCACCTGGATTCATGCGCATAACCTACCCCATAGATCCTTTGGAACATGACACGTGTCATCCCAGGTGAGGGCACGTGTCGCCCCTAACCCATCTACATGTCAGCCCCTGGTACGTGCCCACCTAGCCAACATGGTTGGTGAAGGGATTGGAACTCCGAGAGCCTGGGACTTTGGGACCCTAGAGGATTTGGGGTGTAGTATCGTAGAGAGTCCAAAGGGACCCAAAGTGTTGAAGTGCCAGAGTATATCCTCATCATTGGCATAGGGAGGCACGTGGAAATATATTGTTAACTCAGAAGAAGAGCCACTTCGGAGGATTTGAAGTGTCGAGCTTCGAAAACTCTCGAAGCCCAAAGTAGCGAAGAAGATCTGGACCATTGGATCTAGAAGAACACATGGCAGAGATCTGTGTGCTTTGGAGGAAAGTTACTTCAGAGGGAAGCGAGGGTGGAGTGTGCAGAACTCTCGAAGCCCAAATTTGTGAAGTGACTAGGACTATAGATCTGGGGATCCTTCGGGTCTTATCCTAGTCGTCGGATCTACGATGTAGTAATCCCATCATTGATCGCTTCAGGAGGATAGGGGTGTTGTGAAACCAAAACTCCCGAAGGCCGAAGCATCATATTTCATCGTGACAGTTTTATAGAGGAGGATGCATGTCAGAATATCCAACACTCTGGAAGGATTTCACTCTGTAGGTTTGCATGTGTGAAGACTTGAGAACCTACAGAAGCAGGGAGTTTGAAAGTGGATCAGGGCCGTCAAATTCTCTGAGGACATGCGGCGTCGGATTGTGAACTTCAAATATTTTCCACTCCAGAGGATTCACATGGTGGTTGTATTGGCACCTATTGTCTTGGTGTCTAGTCATAGTCGTGGTCATATGCGAGTGTAGATGGAGGGAAGGGATTAGGTCTGGATTTCAATCCAAAGGTTGAACGTTGAATTCCTCACTAGCCTGTGAGTTAGTCCAGGATCCAGCCCAGTCATTGGATTGGTTGGGGGATGGATCTCCACCATATATTTTGGAATGTTGGAATCTCAAGGACATCGAAGGACTCGGGATGGAGCTTATTGAGTTGGATCCACGTGAAATTTGTGTGACCCCGACCAATGAACACCCGAGGAATTGAGGAGAGGTATATTTGCCAGTTCTGAGCTCAGTTTTGAGCATGGAGACTTTGGTTGGAATGCTCTGGATGAGCATAAGGTGATAAATACCCCTAATGGAGGATTTGATATAGTTAAGGAAAATGAAATATCGACGACCCACCATGGGTGTGTTACAAATTGGTATCAGAGCATGGTTACAACACTTGACCTGCTTGGGCTCAGGGACGAGTCACTTAAAAATCGTGTTTAAAGTAAATATTAAGGGTGACACCCCTACCTTACCTATTTCCTAAAGAATCTGGTTAAACTATTACTAAAGAAAATAATGAAAACTTTCTATTGTGTGTGTGTATTTATGAAAATGAACTATGTGTTGATCATGAACTACTAGAATGTTAGCTAACAGTAAGTGTTTTGTTAGTACTCCAACAGTCAGTGAATCACGGGAAACCAGAAGCATAAAGGATGGTGACGCACCATGAAGTGGGGGATGGATCCCACAATAGAGACAAAGAGTCTAATGAGAGAGGAGCGCGGTGGAGACCCCTCTGGACCTAGCTGAAACTGTAAGAAGCCTTACAGCCAAATTACAGAGTTTCAAGGCTGACAATGAGAGATTGATAAAAGAGAAAGAAAAACAAATGGAAATCAATGCAATCTTGTTGCATATCATATTTGATATACAAAGACAGTTGCAGCATGGACCTGCAACCATTCATGTGGACCGACGACATACAGAGAAAATTCAAAGTCCACCTGAAATACGAAAACGTGGTCCCCTGAATGGCCACTTAGGGAGAAGCACATCGAGGAAGGCCCAACTTGGAGGAAGGGAATGCTCATCAAGAGAGTCCTATGGAAATGGAATGGGAAACTCCAAGGGATATTCTATTAGAAAAACTAGCTCACATTCTCAGAAGAAAGTAAAAAACGAAAGCATTCCAAAAGTCATGACCCTGAAGAGTTCAAGAAAGCCAAACCACCCTCTTTCGACGGAGAGATTAAGAAAGGGGAAGAAACAGAAGATTGGTTTCTTAGTTTAACAAAGTACTTCAGAGACCATAACTACTCTGAAAACTCGAAGGCTCGAATAGACATCTTCAACATGAAAGGAAAGGCTTCCATTTGGAGGGAAGACCTTAGGAATGTGAAAGGAATCCATGAGAAAGACTTTTCATGGAAACAATTTAAGAAACACTTCAAGAAAAAGAGTAGTTCGGGATTCAAGAAGAAGGGCTTTAAATCCTCAAGATTTAAGAAATATGGGAAGGACTCTAGGATGACCCTTCCTACTAGAAGTTAGAATCATCAAAATGTCCCCCCCTAGAGTGGAAATAAACCTTTTGAAGCAACCCCAGGAAACACTGATAACCCAAAGAGAAAACCATTGAAATGTTGGGGTTGTGGAGAAGAACATCTACTGAGGAGTTTTCCACACGGACAACAGGACAGTAGGAGAGCCTACAACATCCAAGAAGCTACCATGGTCAATGATGTGGCTAGAAGCATGTCACGGATTTATGCATCCCTGGATAATAACCAAGACGACCACCAAGCTTCAGTGGTGGAGATGGAAGGTATGATCACCAACCGTCTAGTTTATATTTCTATTGACCCAAGTTCTAATAGTTATGTGGCCCCTTAGACTGTTGATAAGTGTAAACTGCAGCCAATTAGACATGTTAAAATGGCTCCTTACAAGCATTGGATTTCGGGAGAGAACCATTTAGATGTCATTATTGTTGGCAGACAGGTCACATAAATAAGAACTTCCCTTCTTTAAAAAAGAAAGAGGATTACAATATACAAAGGACTGGATTTCCAAGAAAGGAAACAACTCAGGAACAAGGGCCCTCTCTCAGTCTGAAACGTGATTCATTCATTGGTAAGATGAATATTTTTTTCCCTTTGAAAAGATGATTTAAATGCTTTAACAAACCATGAAGATATGATTGTGGAGATCTTTGGTGGTTTCTGGGATATTGTAATGGAAAAGTTTGAAAAAGGGTATCTACAAAAAAATCAGGTTCTAGAACCTACATCCTCTCTTGAGGGGACTGTAAAAATAGCTAGTCATGTTCATGTTTGTCCATGGGACTCCCAGCTGGAAAATATGAATCATGTCTATGTGGATTTCGACTCCCCTAGATCTCATCCTTTTGAATTTTCCCCCAGTGCAGATGTGGGAGCCCTAGACATAGAAGAAGTATTGAGACTAAATACTTATGTCATGAGTCCTCTAGGTGAAACAATGGACCCTCCTAGTTTGCAGAGAAACAATGTTTTGAATAGTGACTTCGGCGGTGATCTAGAAAATGGTGGAAACAGTGAGAAGGGTGTGCCTTCTTATAAAGAAATCTTAATAAAAAACCCTCTTCAAATCCACAATAACAGGGAGGCTATCTCTTTAGTTGGGGATATATCCAATGTTACTATTAGGAATAAACCCAAAAATAAAACCTCATAGACAAAGGGAATAGGAGCCATTGAGGTCTGTCTCCTCTCATTCCTCCCCATGTTTATGAAATCTTTGATCCTCCTTCTTCCCCAAGGGCTCTTAGAGCGCAGAGGCTCAATTCGGGGGACCAAAAATTACCATAATGACATACCACTTGTGTGGGGTCAGGGGTGCCCCAAAGCTGTTAAACCTCAATAGGTTGATATAGTCCATAAGTCGTGACATTATTTTCTTTCAGGAAACCATGGTTGATTTTGAAAAAGCAAAGGATTTTTGTTTGAAGTGTTTCCCGAGTTGGAAGTGTGTTTATGTTAGCTCAATTGGTCTCTCCAGTGGATTAATTTCAGGCTAGAATCCTGAGAAGGAAGACCTATCATCTTATCAAATCAATGTCTGTATATTACTAGAAGGATGTTTTAAAGACTTGTCATTCCCTACTAAACTATTGAATGTTTATTGACCCTACAAAGAAAGACTTGATTTCTGGAAACTATTAGAATACGGTGGGCTTCTTCATGATGATAGTCTTATTATAGGAGGAAACTTAAACATGACTCTTTCATCATGAGAAGTTTGGGGGGATCGAGAAAGATGTGATCCACATGAATATTTTTTCTCATCCTTGCTTGAATCAGTGGGTATGGTAGATATAGTCCCAGATCTTATCATTCACACCTCGAGAAATGGTCGTTCAGGCACAGATGGTGTTTCAAAAAGGTTGGATCGTTTTCTGATAAATGAAAGCCTATTGGGTAACATAAGTAGATGTAGATCTTGGGTCATAAAAAGTGGCCTCACGGACCATAACCCAGTGTGTCTACAGTTCAATAAGCTCAAAGAAACAAATCACTTTCCTTTCATATTTAACCACACATGGCTGAAGGAAAGCGATTTTATTATGTTTCTTTGAGAAAAATGGAGTTCAATGAACCATTGGAAAGACATCTCTGCCATGAATCAGTTGGTCTAAAAATTAAAAACTTTGAAGGACGCAGTTATATATTGGCAGAAAGATAAAAGATCCCCTTTTCATTCAGAACTTAAGGTTATTGAGCAGTAGTTGGCGGATGTTTTTAACAATTATCCCTCACATATTTTTTCCACACAAGAAAAGTAGTTATATCCTCTCTTGAAAAGAGGAAAGAAAATATTTTAATACACAAATAAGAAACCTAGCGCCTAAAGAGCAGGGCCATTTGGCTCAAAAGTGGGGATAAAAACTCCAAATTCTTTCACAAATTCGTAGAATCAAGGAAAAAATATAATACCATCTAGGATGTAGAATATCTAGAAGGTAATATCCATTCCTCTCAAGGATATATTAGTACAGTTGCCTTTAACTTCTTCAAATATCTTTTTTCATCTAAGGAAAATGAAAACACCCTAACTTAGCTTCATGTAATCAAAGAATTCCCAAGATACTTCACAGATGAGGAAAGTATGGAGCTCGGAAGGTAATCACTCTCCAGGAGGTAGAGAAAGTGGTTCAGATGATGCCCAAGGAAAAAAACCCTGGTCCAAATGGTTGGACTCATGAACTATTTCATCATTTTTTCGACATTATGGGAATGGACCTGTTGGAAGTTGTAGAGGAGTCTCAGATATCTGGAAACGTTAGTGGTTCTTTGAACACCACCTTTATGGCACTAATTCCCAAGGAAGCAAAGCATGTCTCTGTTGATATTATGGTAGCTGCGGGAGGTATTTACCTCCATGTGTAAACCTGACGAGAATAGAATATTCCGGAAAGCAAGAAGAAACCCTAATGAGTTGGCTAATAACCCTAAAAGACAAGTCGGCTCAAGAGTATAACTTGTATTAGGTTATTAGCCTCCAAGAGAAGAAGTCGGCTAGAAGAAATATTATATATTAAAGAATTAGTACCCAGAATGAGAAGTCGGCCCTGACAATCTGCCAGATTTAGTATAAATACAGGAGGCCAGTCTTCATTCTAGTCAGTATTCTCAGAACTGCAGAGCACACTTGTGCACACTGCAGTTGGGCAGTTTTGTGTGCAATTCTGGAGGAGAGTTGTCGTTGCAGCTGCTGCAACTAGTATATTTCGTTTTGGCTTGGACTATCTCTTGGTTATGGTTTGGACTATCTGATCAGCTCTTGTTTGGTGCACTATCCTTGGGGAAAGGTGCACTACCCTTTGTTTGGCTATCTAGCCTAGGGATTGCTTCCGGAGTAATTCTCTGTCAAGGTTAAGGTTCTCGGAGGGTGGCTTCGGCCTATGGTTGGGTGACAATAGTGATATTGTCGATGGTAAAACGAGCACATCCATTATATTCTAACAGGTTATGGGCCCACACCTCCTTCATTCAGTGTAACCACTGGAAGGGAGCATAGCCATAAGGATATTAAGCTCGTTGAAGAATTGTCGCTAGGGTTTCTAGCAGGAGCAGTCACCAAAGCACTATCGCTAGGGTTACTAGCAGGTGCAGTTGCAGAAACCCTAACCCTCTCATTG
>SNQJ01S0118990.1:0-14167 GCA_010110895.2 Picea sitchensis
TTACTGGATGCAAATTAAGCAAGGATGATGACTCACCTGATGTTGATCAAAGTTCATATAGGTCAATGATAGGCAGTTTGCTATACATCACAACATCTCATCCAGACATAATGCATGATGTTGGAATGGTAGGAAGATATCAATCTGCACCTAAACAGATTCATTTGCTAGTTGTCAAAAGGATATTCAAATATTTGAAAGAAACAATGAACTATGGCCTATGGTATCCTAAGAATTAGAATTTTCAATTATAAGTCTACTCAGATGCTGATTGGGCTAACTACATGGATGAAAGGAAACACATAGTGGAGGTGCATTCTTCTTAGGAGATTCTCTAGTAGCATGGTTGAGTAAAAAGAAAGGTTCCATTTCTTTATCGACTACAGAGGCAGAGTACATTGTTTCTGCTACTTGTTGCACTCAGGTATTATGGATGATTCAGACACTTGCAGACTTGGAGGTAAAATACACTGCACCGATCCCAATTGATTTTGATAACACTAGTGCCATAAGTGTGTCCAAGAATCCTATATTCCACTCCAATACCAAGCATATTCCGATAAAATACCATTTTCTGAGAGAGAAGGTCACCAATCAGATTGTCCAGGTCCATTACATTCCAACCATAGAACAAATTGTAGACATATTTACTAAACCCTTGGCCAAGACACCATTTGAATATCTCTAACAGAAGCTGGTTGTCATCCCATCTCACACCTAAGAGAGTCCATCCTATTAGGGGGAGTTTGTATTGATTGAATATCTGATACCTCTGAAAAATACTGCAACAACTCAGGGGTAGCTTGTTTTCTTTGACATTGATGTCAAAGGGGGAGAAAAGAATAGGTCCGAGTGCCTTTGTTGCCATCAATGCCAAAGGGGGAGATTGTTGGCATGTTTTACAGGTAGCGTATGCTTTTCATTGATGGAAGGTACAACAATGACGATGGATTAAGTACAGGAAGAATGTGCCAGGCGGGCACAAAAAGTATTTTGGGAAGAAGAATGTGTCAGGCGGGCACCAAAAGTATTTTGGGAAGACGCAACAAAGAAAGCTCATGAAGACCCGAAGAGATAGTGCAGAGGTGCATGCAGAGTGCAGAGTATGCATGTTTGTCATTGATGGAAAAGATCACAACCAACAACACAATGATGATCGCATGGCAATATCAGAAGCTAAACTCCAATTCGGGTATCAGAAGCTAAACTCTATTTCGGAGTTTCAGATACCGAGAGTTGGAAGTGTCGAAACACTTCATCACAGAAATGCTGAAATGGAGAAATGTGAAACGTCGAAATCCTAAAATAGGCACATCAACCGAAGTTTCAGATACTGGGATTTGGAGGAGTCAACGGTCGAGATTCTTCATCACAGGAGTCCCGAAGTGCCAAAATGCGAAACGTCGAAAATCTCGAAACATGCACATCAACCGGAGTTTCAGATACCGGGATTTGGAGTGGTCAAGAGTCAGGACTCTTCATCATAGGAGTCCTGAAGTGTCGAAATGAGAAACGTTGAAAATCCAGAAACAAACACATCAACTAGAGTTTCGGATACCGGGAGTTAGAGGATTCAAGAGTTGAGACTCTTCATCACAGGAGTCTCGAAGTGCCAAAATGCAAAACACTGAAAATCCTGAAACAGGCACATCAACTGGAATTTTGGATACTAGGAGTTGGAGGAGTCAAGAGTCGAGACTCTTCATCACATGAGTCCCGAAGTGCCAAAATGCAAAATTGCGAAAGGCGCTAACAACTAAACTCCATTTTAGAGATCGCAACTTGGAGAGTCGAGATGCCTCACAATAGGAATTCGTGACATGCGAAATCGCGAAATGTCGAAATGATCAAAGCTAGTCCAACTAAGATCCTTTTTCGGAGTTTCGAGGATCACGACATGGAGCGTCAAGAAAAATCTTCACCATAGGAATGCCAAAATGCCAAAATGTCGAATTGCGAAATGGAGAAATCAATGCAAGACCCTGTGCTTGTAATCCAATGGTGTTGGATACCTGGAAATCTGATCGAAGGGCTACTGTGGCTCTTCACAGTTAATGGATTAGTTACGATTCAGTTAGCAGAACTAAATCATGACTCTAGGATGGTTGGCGATTCAGTTGCTGATGCGTTTTCTTGGAGGTTCACAGTGTAATTGCTAGAAACGACTAATGGTTTTTGCCAGAAGACTGGAAGAGACTTCAGGGTGATCGCCAGAGAAGATGAAGAGTCTCAAGGAATCTTCCAGTGGCATGAAGACTATTCATAGAGGCTATTGACATATGTAAGACCGTTGGAGCCTAGAACTGCAACAAAGGGAATGAGCTCGACTGTGACAGAGAAGACGAAGACCCTCAACTAGTGGAGAGGCTAAGGAATCTCGACATAATGCTCAGTGAGGATGAGAACATGGGTTTAACTGCTAGAGAAGCTGAAGAGTTGTAATGATGATTAGGAAGAGCACTCGACATGAGGAGAGAATGTAGAAGCATTGCGAATAGAGGATGCAGAAGATGCACAGAGAGTATAAAAATGCAGAATAGAGAAGAGATTGTGGTTGTTGAGGGTGATTCAGGTGTGTAGAGGGAGGCAGAGTGCAGGAGCTGAAATACACAGAAGAGGAATGGTACATTGAAATGGACATGGCGCACAGAGCATAAGAGGTAGAAGAACAGAAAGTGCAAGGCATGTGTGCAGGAAAACAGTGAGGCAGACAGAGCATGGAAGTGTAGCAGAATAGTGATGAGACTGGTAAGCCATTGATGAACATTATATCACTGTAATAAGTTTCTATAGAAAAATTTATATTTCAGGGTGGTAGGGAGGTGCTAGGGAGGATTGTTGTCCTCAGAGGTTCAAGTGGGTTCTTGAACATAGGGAGTTGTAGCTTCCATATGGTTGCAGCCAAAGAAACTAGGGTGGTAGGGTGGTGCAAGGGAGAACTGTTGTTCTCTGTTTTACAGGTTGGTGCCTGTGTGACTGGAAGTTGGCGCTTCCATCCAGTTGGTTCTGGAACACTTAGGGAGTTGTTTCTTCCTTCTAGTGGGTGCTAGAGAAACCAGGGAGTTGATTCTTCCTTCTAGTGGGTGCTAGAGAAACCAGGGAGTTGGTGCTTCCTTCTAGTGGGTGCTAGAGAAACCAGGGAGTCAGTGCTTCCTTCTAGTGTGTGCTAGAGAATCCATAGAGTTGGTGCTCTCAGCAAGTAGAATCTTTCAAAACAGAGGTTGTAGCCTCATTATGAGTTGGTACTCATAAGTATGATAATGTACAAAATGTAAAGATTACTTATCATATAAAGAAGGAGAGGTTTTTACCCTTTATGGGTCTGAGGAAATATTTGTCTCTTTATATTTCATATGTGTGAATGATGTTGAATGTTCTATTGCTTACTTCCCTGCATTATTGTGATTGTCATTGAGTTCTCTGTGAAGAGTTTAAAATAAGCATAATTGTTTAAGCACGGTAACAACTAATTCACCCCCCTCTCTCAGTTGTCCAACAGATACAGGGAGTGATATTTTTTGATGAACCAAGCATCGAAATTATAATAGAATATCAATAGAAAAAAAAATAGACAATCAAATATTTACTCTCATGTTATCATGTCAAAGAGGAAGCACCAGATGAATATGATCCATGAAAAATTCAGATAACAAATATTGAATGAGAGAGAGAGGTGGAAGGTCCATATCTGGAGTCAAAGGAATTTGTTGCACCAATCAAGGTCAAGAAAGTTAACATTGGGAAAGAAGAAAATCCTAAAATGGAAAGCATTGGAGACTACTAGGATGAAAAAACACTAGAAAGGATAACAAAGTTACTGCATGAATATAATGACATGTTTCCAACAACCTTTACATATATGAAAGGCATAGAAGGTGAGCTAGGTGAGATGAAGATACCCCTAAAACTCAAGGCTAGACCTATCAGAGAGAGACCTTACAGGATGAATCCAATATATAAGCAAAAAGTGAAAGAAAAAAATGACTAAATGTTGGAAGTTGGCATCATAAAACCAGTAGAGGAATCTGAATGGTTCAATCCCATGGTATTCTGAGAAAATAGGCAAGGGGGGATAAGGAATTGTTAAGATTTGATAAAACTCAATGATTCTTTCTTACATCATCCTTTCCCCTACCCCTTTCACAGATGAGGTCTTGGAGAATGTGGGAGGTAATGAAGCATATTCATTCACAGATGGATTCTCAGGTTACCATTAGATCAAAATATCTCTAGAGGAAAGGTATAAGACTACCTTTTCTACAGGATGAGGATCCTACCAATATACAGTCATGCCCTTTGGACTGAAGAATGAACCAACTATCTTTTCAAGGGTAGTCATAGATGCTTTTAAGGAATTTATACATCATATTTTATAAGTATATGTGGATGAGTGGACTGTGTATAGTATTTTGAAAGATCATGTAGAAGTCTTAAGACTAATTTTGGAAAGATGCAGGTAATGTCAGATATCATTAAACATCAAGAAACACATTTTTGGTACACCTTTTGGGATATTATTGGGACATATAGTGTGAAAACATGGATTGTAGGTTGACCCTGCCAAGATTGTTGTTATTATGAACTTACAACCACCAAGGTCAATGTGCCAATTAAGAGCCACACTGTGACATATAGGGTACTACATAAATTTTATCAAGGGGTATGCGTAGATTACTGCACCATTGGAAAAACATTTGAAGGACACTTGATTTCAGTGGAATGAAGATTGTCAGTAAGGATTGGATACTCTAAAGGAAAATATGGTGACAACACCTATATTAATGTTTCCAGATTGGGAAAATACATTTCATGTGCGTGTAGATGCATCAGCAAAAATTGGAGAAATTATGGCATAGCCAGGAGAAGGATGTTGGTGGTGGAGCCTAATTATCTTCCTGATTTAGAGGTCTTTGTTTTCAGCCATGTTTACACCTGGAAGAATGTACACTCCTCCACGCAGGGGATTTCAGGGGGGGTTAGCCCCCCTGTAGGGTCTGGGGGGTCAATCCCCTTGGCTGGGGGGTCCTGGTGCAAGTGGGCCTTCAATGGGGGTTCAAGGGATAGCGTTCCCCGATGGGGATTCAAGAGTGAATCCCTCGAAGGAAAAATTGCCTTGTAAATGTGTATTTTAATTTCATAGTAAATTTGGACCATTCATTATAAGGTCGCAGATCTGATGGTAGAAGTTATGTTAGGGTTTTTTTCCCTAGAAGGAAACCCTCTTTTTTGATGGAAATGTATTGCGGCTATGGATCATTGTGAATATTGTATTATGAGTGAGGAGACCGTGAGAGAAAGGAGAGGAAGTTACAATGGGTGTGATGTAGGTTGTATCCCTTCATTTGTTGGATAATAATAAAGGAAGGACTTAGTAATTTCTCTAGTGAACGTAACCCACACTGGGTGAACCACGTATATCTATGTCTCTATTGTATTGTGTATCTTATATGTTTTATTTCTTCATTTGTTTTATTTTATTTCTCCGTGATCCTGTTTTAATAACAATTGGTATCAGAGAGAAAGGTAACTCGTAGGAAAAGAGGGTTCCTGGTTCAAGTGGGAGCAATGGAGAAAGATGGAAAGTTTAGGGTCGCGAAATTTAACGCCCAAAATTACTAGTTATGGAATATGCAAATGGAAGATTATTTATATCAGAAGGATCTATTCCTACCATTGGGTGGAATAGCAAAGAAGTCGATGACCATGAAGGCTGAAGAATGGGATATTCTCGATAGAAAGGCTCTAGGAACGATACGGTTGAGCCTGACAACATCGATGGCTTTCAATATTTCGAAAGAAAAGACAACAAAGGAGATTATGGACACATTGGATAAACTATATGAAAAAACCTCAACATCCAATAAGGTATTTCTAGTGAAGAGATTATTTAATATGAAGATGTCAAAAGGTGGGTATGTTGCAAATCATTTAAATGAATTTAATACAGTTACTTATCAACTAAGTTCTATAAAAGTGGACTTTCGTGATGAGGTCAGGGATCTTATAATCTTGTGCTCATTGCCAGAAAGATGGAACAGATTGGTCATGGATGTAAGTAACTCTGTCTCTGGCTCAAACACTTTAAAATTTGATGATGTTGTTGGTGTTATCCTTAGCTAGGAAATGCAACAACAAATCATAGGTGAGACATTAGGTAATGCGTTGAACATGGAGAACAGGGGAAGAAAAAAGGATAGAGGAAAGGGCCTAGGAAACCATGGGAATTATAGGAAGGGAAGATACAAATCCAGGCTAGGAAAGATAGAGTGATGGAATTGTGGGAAGAAAGGAAATATTAAGAAAGACTGTAGATCTCCAAAGAAACAAAGAGATGGAAAGCAGGGGAAAAATCAGGAAGCAAATTTAACTGGTGATGTGTTGCAAGATGCTTTGATTCTTTCCGTAGATAATATTTATGAGTCTTGGGTAGTATATTCATGGGCTTCATTTCATGCCACACCCCATAGGAAACATTTTTTAGATTATGTTCAAGGTTATTTTGGACAGGTTCATTTGGGTGATGATGCACCATGCAAAATTGTTGGAATGGGAAAGGTAAAAATAAAGAAATGGAATGGAAACCAATGGTTGTTGAAAGAGGTAAGACATGTTATAGATCTAAGGAAAAATCTAATTTCAACAGGGATGTTGGAAAGTGAAGGTTGTATATCCATATTTATAGATAAGGCGTGGAAGGTCACCAAAGGATCATTGGTGATAACAAAAGGAGAGAAGGTAGGTACGTTGTATTTATGTACTGGAAATACTAACTCTTCTATATATTTAGCTTCTATAGGAGTGGATACAACACTGTGGCATCATAGGCTTGGACACATGAGTGAGAAGGGGATGCAGATACTTCACAAAATAAATTTGTTGCTAGATCTTAAACAAATTGATTTCGATTTATGTGAGCATTGTGTTTATGGAAAACATAAGAGAGTCAGATTTCTTAGAGTTGGAAAAGAAAAGAAGTGAGAAAGGTTAGAGCTTGTGCATATAGATGTATGGGGACCAGATTAGATATCATCTCTTGATGGGTCTTGTTATTATGATACTTTTATTGAAACTTGGGTTTATTGCTTTCGACAAAAATATGATGTTTTTGATACTTTTAAGAAATGGAAAGCTTTGGTTGAGAATGAGATAGGAAAAAGGTTTAAGTGTCTTAGATAAGACAATGGAGGTGAATATTTAAGAAAGGAGTTTGATGATTACTGTTCATACCATGGGATTCATAGAGAGAATATAGTTCCAAGAACATCACAAGAAAATGGTGTGTCAGAAAGGATGAACATGACAATCATGGAGCATTGAAGGAGTATGAGATTGCATGTTGGTTTTCCCTTATAGTTATCGGAAAATGTTGTAGATAATGTTGTTTACTTAATAAAAATGGGACCTTCAATCTCTTTGGATGGTGGAATTCTAGAGGAGGAATGGATAGGTAAAAAGGTAAACTATTCTTTTTTGAGGACTTTCGGCTGTGAAGCATTTGTCCATATTGATAAAGAAAATAGAACAAAGCTTGAGGCAAAGTCCAAGAAGTGTAATTTTATTGGATATGATGTTAATGATTTTAGTTATATATTATGGGATTATGAAAATCACAAAATCATTAGGAGTAGAGGTGTCATATTCAATGAAAAGGTCATGTACAAAGATCAGTTGCATGGAAAAATACAAGAAAAAGAAAAACCAGAATACATAGTGCTTGATGAGATTACTGAAAAAGAAGTTCCAAAGGTACCAGAAAATCAAAATGCACAACAATAGGAGCAACATGTACCTCAAACTCCTAGAAGTGTTTTTATAAGATCTACCAGGTTTAGTAGACTCCCTGAACGATACTCTCCTTCATTGTATTATTTATTGTTGGTTGATTCTAGTGAATTAGAATGTTATGAAGAGGCAATGTAGGTAGATACTAAAAAGAAGTTGACGAAAGGAATAAAAGAGGAAATGGATTCCCTTGTAAATAACCAAACTTGGGATTTGGTTCAGTTTCCTAAAAAAAAAAGAGCATTACATAATAAATGGGCTTACAAGTTGAAGGAAGAAGATGGGGGCAAAAAGCGATACAAGGATAGACTTGTTGTAAAGGGGTTTGCATAAAAGAAAGGTATAGATTTTGATGAAATATTTTCTATTGTTGTTAAAATGAATTCAATTAGGACTATTTTAAGTCTTGTGGCAGTGGAAGATTTGCATCTTGAACAGTTATATGTAAAAACAACTTTTCTCCATGGGGATTTGGAGGAAGAGATTTGTATGCAACAACCATAGGGGTATGAGGTCAAAGGAAATGATAATTTGGTATGCAGGTTGAAGAAGATCTTGTATGGCCTAAATAAAGCTCCAAGGAAGTGGTATTTGAAGTTTGATAGGTTTATGATAGAACAAGGTTATAGTATATGTCATTATGATCACTGTGTTTATTTTAAAAGGCTAGAAAATGAAAGCTATATTATCTTGCTATTGTATGTAGATGACATGCTTGTTGCAGGCTATAATATGCAGGATATAAATGTGCTCAAGAATAAATTATATAATTCATTTGCAATGAAGGATTTGGGTGTTGAAAAGAAAATCCTTGGTATGAGAATAACAAGAGACAGGAAAAATCGCAAATTGACATTGTCTCAGGGTGAGTACATAGAGAAGGTGTTGGAGAGGTTTAGAATGTAGAATGAAAAAATAGTTAGTATACCTTTGGCCATCCATTTCAAATTAACTAAGGAAATGTGTCCCAAGATGCAGGAGAAGATAGAATACATGTATAGGGTCCCTTATTCATCAACAATTGGCATCTTGACGTATGTGATGGTTTGCACAAGACTAGATATTGCACATGTAGTGGGAGTTGTGAGAAGGTATATGAAAAATATAGGTAAAGAACATTGGGAGGAAGTAAAGTGGATTCTCAGGTATTTGAGAGGTACTGCTACTCATGCATTATGTTTTGGAGGTTCATACACTTTTCTACAGGGATATGTTGATTCATATATGGCAGGTAATAAATATAGAAGGAGGAGCACCACAAGGTATGTTTTTACTATAGGTGGAACAATAGTAAGTTGGATTTCTAAACTGCAAAAGGCCGTTTCACTTTCAACAACAAAGGCAGAGTATGTTTCTTCTACTAAGGCTAGTAAAGAGACGATTTGGTTATAGAGGTTTATGGAGGAATTGGGAAAGAAGAAGGAGAATAGCAGGTTGTATTGTGATAGTGAGAGTTCGATTCATCTTTCAATGAACTCAACCTTCCATTCAAAGACTAATTATATACAACTCAGGTACCATTTCATACGATCTATCTTGGAATATGGACATTTGAAGTTGGAAAAGATACACACTAACCAGAATCCTTCATACATGTTAACTAAGGGAGTAACCAGGGAGAAATTGAGTTCCTACTCAGTTTCAGTTAGTCTTCAAGCATGAAGATGATAAATTTTCTTTGTCCAATAAGGATCATAGTCCATCATATACAACATCAGTGGAGTTTTTGAGATCAGTCCCAAAGTGGTAGATTGTTGGTTGTGGAGCCTGATTATATTCATGTTAGACCTTGACCAAGTTTTGGGAGTTTCTTGGTCATGTTGGCCTATTTTGGGACTTTGACAACCTGTCGAAGGAGGAGCGCAAGTTGAAGTGGAGATCACATGATCTTTTCCCCCTTTTGGGCCCCTTTTTTGGTTTTTGGGAATATCTAACAGGAATGGGATGTCAGCCCATGGGTTTTACCCATGTTTAGGCCTATTTTGTAATATATAAATAGATGCCTAGGATAGATAGAAGTAGCAGTGAATCTATGTGATAAAGTCTAGTGAGATAAGTGCTAAAGGAATGGCTAAGTACTAGATCTATGTGATCAAAGGATTGTAAGTGCTTTGTACATATTGTGTGAGACTTATAGAGCTGAGTGCAAGTCCCTGTGAAATATTGTAGAAGGCTTTGTGATGTAACGCAAGAAAGAAGGATATAGCGAGTTGCACAGCTCTTCTGTCCTGTGTGGAGTAAGGGTTTGAGGCTTCTTGCTTGTAACCGATTGATCGAAGACAATAAATAAGAAGAGTTGGTGGACATAGTGCCAGGGTGGGGGTGAACCATGTAAACCCTGTGTGATGTGATTTGTGCTTTGTCTTGATGTATTTACATGTTATATGCTAAGTTCTCTAAATATATTCAGATAGATCTATTCATGCTTGGTGCTTATTATATGTTAGAATGTTAGATCTGACCTAGATATTCATGCTTAGTTCTTGGTCTTCTCATTCTGATCCATTTGTATATGCGAAGTGATTGAACAATGTAGATTAGTGTGAGTGTTGCGAAGCTTTGTCTTATAAGCGAAGTAGATAATGATTTCATGTTAAATAACTGAAGGTGCTAAATGCTTTATTAAGTAATACAATCACAGATCTGTGTCCTAGCTAAGGTTGCAGACACTTGAGTCTTGCAACCACCCCTGCATCTACCTCAGGTGAGACTTCATATGCTTTGCAGGTGTTGCTGAAAGGGCCTATAGTTAGGGTTTTGTTGGTGCGTTGGTGTAGCATTGAACCTTGTGTCTACCCCTGTGCCAACAAATGGTTCCATTGTCGGGACCTGAAACTGTGATTGTTGGGAACTAAGAAAGAAGAAGCTTTGTGAAAAGATTCATCTTGAACTTGTGAAAGCTCTGTGCGTAGATCTATGCCCTAGTGCGCAATATTCTACTTGATCTATAAAGCTCTGTGCTAAAGAGAGAAGATCAGATCTGAAAGAAGGATGCTCGATTTGAAGAAAAGGAGATCAAATATGAAAGAAAGAAGAAATATCTGAATGCTTTGTGCTCTAAGAAAGGTAAAAGTGGAAATTTCTTATTAAAATAGGTAATATCTGCAAGCTATGTTCTCTGATAAAGGTAAGAATAATTAAAAGTTTTAATATATGAAAGCTTTGTGCCCTATATAAGTATGATAAGTGAAAAAATTTGTTTCTAGAATATGGATCTAGGTTTGTTTAATAGAGTCTGTCTTAGTTTGAAAGACAGGTCTCTAATAGATGAAAGGAGATTTGATATGAGTAGATCTGATAAGAATAGTGAAAGATATGTTATACCTATGCAAAGAAAGAATGTTTGGACTAACAAATGGATGCAAGATCCTAGAAATAATTTGTTGCAGGTTAGCTACCATGATCCTAGTGTGCAGTATAAAAGAAGATGGGGATCATTTAAAAGAAAGAGAGGATTAACCCTCTGTTACAGTTGCATAAGGTCGGGACATATTGCTAAGGAATGCCCTGGTGGAATACCTAGTTGTCTTTGTTGTAAAGATCTAGACCATGAAGTATTGGATCACCCTAGAATGATTGCTAAGCTTGAAAGAATGAATCTGAATCAAGAAAACCCTAAGGCAGATCCAGAACCTACGGATGAACCTCCAAAAGAATCAAAGAAAGCATTACTACAGATGAAAGAAACCTTGAATGACCACCAACATGTCTACTTATCAGAGATCTCTAAAGAGAAGGAATGCATCGAAGAAAGAAGAGGAGACATCGACATTGACTGTGTTCTGGATGAGGAAACACAGATGAATATTATGCAAGAAAGAACCTGTGAATCTATAGGAAGGCCTACTATGATCCCTTCAATAGGAGGAATAAGTTTATTCAGAGGAAAGATTGTAAACCTATGTGGAAGGCTCGCTCGGATACCTATGACTATTAATGGAACTTCGACAGAAGAAGACTTTGAGATTATTAAATTTGTCGAAGACAACACCCCATTTACCATACTAATAGGAAATTATTGGATTAATAGAGACCAAGCCCGACGAAAGGAAGAAGAAGAAGTTTTGGAACAAAAGAAGAAAGAGTTAAAAGACTTTATGATCAAAAGGATCACACACTTGATTGAGGAACAAGAGATCATATCACAAATATTTAATACTAGCAACCCGGATTTCGAAGCTAAGAGAATGCTAGAGGATCCACAGAAGATTGAATTACCTATCCCAGAAAAAGAAGAAGTATTATCTAGGAACCCTAGGAAAGAATTTCAACATCACGAAGTAATTAAGACCAAAGAAGAAAAGAATCAGAATGATAAAAGAATCACTGAGATGAAGCTCACTGGAAAGAAGGCTAGAAAGTTAAGAATGAAGAGGGATAATATTGAAAGGTTACATGAGGTTCTAGAGGAGACCTCACAGAAAGAAAAATTGTAGAATTAGAGCTTCGTTGAGATATCATAACAACGACACATGGAACTTCGCCATGACAAAGAAATATAGCCATTGGGGCCAATATATCCATTCGAATCCTAATCCGAATGGAAAAAAAATAAATAAAGGTTCGTCACTCGACAGTTGGAGCATGCCATAACGGATCGAATAGAATTTAATGGAGGCTCATACCCGTTGCAAGCAAACCATTGTCGAATTACCTATTTATCTCGTCTCGCCATGCACCGAGAACAATTTTTCCAATCGAGAATTTGAGACCACAGAATAAGCCAAGTTTATACAATGATTATTGTGTTCTCGTTCTCTATGTCATTACCATGTTAGAGTTGTTCCCCAATCCCGTGAACTATTTAACCCGAGTGCGTATGTCGGAAGCATTGAGCGCTTTAGAGAAAGCCAATGAGGAAGTTTTGATCGACCTGATGACAAAGAGAGTCATGTCAGAGAAAGGGTTGTCTACAAGTGTACAAGAATCATCGATGAGAGGACTGTAGGCCTCTCCTTCCACTGCTCAAGTTGATCCATCCTGGCCAGCTGATGAGAAACGAACGAAGCACATAGACAATATCGTGAATGCTAAGCTGATTCTGAGCATTCTACCTTCTTATCTACTACCTCTAAACGACGCCATAAACTATGACATTGTACCCCATGAATTTGAGTATGCTTTGATCACTACGTACCTTCTGAAAGAAGTGCTTATGTTCGTGCCGGCAAGGATAAGCTCACCGCGTTGAAGTTCAGTGACTTCAACCTTGGTGACGGGAAGGTTTACAGTATGCTCACCCATCATAAATATCTGACATGAACCAAAGGAAATAACTCAAAGGTTACCCCCCAGTCGTGGATCATGAACCTCGCGCAGTCCACACTACTTAATGTAATGAAGATTCCTCACTTCGGGAGGCATCAAGAAGTGAATGCCTGCATCGAGTTGTTTTTGTCCTACTATCATGGAGGATACTTATGATGAATCGTCGCATCACAATGGATCTGACTTTGATCAATCAGATCATCGGGCTTAGCATGCAAGGCCCTGACCCACATGATTTCTACCTCGGAAAGACCACAGATCACGCTCTCACCCAGAGAATAAAGGATACTTACGATGATGTAGAGAAGGGCATGCGAGGCTATACGGTAGCCTCTATCAAGAGCATCATAGTCTGCCTTGCCTGTCAGCTAATTGCAGGCAAGCTAGTTCACAAGAACTGACCGACCCAAGTAATTGGATTCGTAGTCGACATCACAAGGAAGTGCACATATGAATTGGGTTAAGTACCTTGTGAACCGGATGGAACTAGATTAAAGGGAAGCGCGATATCAGGGATATGAATTCCACTTCAGCTGGCTTCTTATCCTGATCACTATCATCACATGGGAGATGCCAGAAGGTGCGACCTTCCCAGATACTGAGCCATTTGAGCCTCTGGTCGTGAAGTTCAGTACACTATGGTACTCCAGTGACATGAACAAGCAGTGGTAATCAAATGCCATCTTCCACACATATTACAACCAGTTGAAGGTAGCCATACATGTCACACCTTGCATAACTCTGAATACACTTCACAGGTTTATACCTGTGATGAAATTTATCATGGACCGCCATTTTATCTATATCACAATGCGTGCTAACGATCATAAACAAAAACTAAAGTCATACTACAAGTTAACGTAGGATGACTTGGAGGAGATTACCAAGGAATGATTAGCGGAACTCCTTGTTCCAGTGGACCCTACAGAGATGTCCGATGTTGACAGCCCCGAAACTGCACCAGATATAGCTGGACCTGTAAGGTAGCTAGAGAGGTAGTGATAATAGTGGAGGTCATTCAATGTAAGGTGGACTAGGTCCACTATATTATTAAATAAGGTCCACTATGGTAGTTAGATATAATAAATGGGTAATTAGATATAATAAATGTAAGAGG
>SNQJ01S0118990.1:15886-27423 GCA_010110895.2 Picea sitchensis
AGAAGGTTCTACTTCTAGAATATTTCTCCTCTAGAATGTTCTTAGGTGATGGTAGCACTATATAAAGGGGTTCAAACAATGTAATGAGACATGAAGAGAAATATTGTATTTGGAGCAGTAGCTCAATATGAGGATGCCCCCTTGAAGAGGCAAGTGAACAGGAGAGGATCCCTTCCATAATAGGATCCATTGTATGGTGTTGCCCTACCTCAAGGGTTTTGATATAATAAAGTATGGTTTCTTATATATTGCTTAGTGGATATATTGTGTATTTAGTATTTGTGGTTATTATATTGGTAGATCTATTCAGGCACTTAACATGACCTATCAAGATAAAGAAGACCGAAGAGGTCGACGATTTAGACAGTGCATCCGTGAAGACCGCATATATCTCAGACGATTAAGGAGGTGATGGCACAAAAATAGAAGAGAGGAAAGGTGAGGTTACACCACCAAGAGATGAGGAGGATCCCTCAAAGAAAAGGAAATTTTCCCCTTTGAAACCTTCTTCAAGGAAGAAAATGAAAGAAACCAGAACCAAATTCGAGACTTCCCTCACCTCAGATGACTTTGACTTCATCGTCGCAACACTGAATGATGCTTCGCTAGAGATATCAGAGAAGCAGGAAGCCAAGCAGGAGGAGGTGTTCAGTTTCATCAAGGCTGAACTTCAAGAAGTGCAGCAAGCACTACATTCCATCCATGCAGTATCCACTGCTCCCCTGACAATTGGAACACTAGAACTAGGTAATGAGCCTGGTCAATTACACCACATTGTTGATGAGGTTGAGGTTCACCTTTGACGAGCTCATGAAGAAACAACACAAGCCACCTAGGATTTAGTGCAAGTATAGAAATACCTTGAGAAGCAATGAAGTGCTGCAAAAAAGGAAAAGCTCACTCTACAAGCGAAATGGGATGAAGAAAAAGTAGAGCTACAACAAAGAAAGAAACAGTTTCTCACCGAGCAACTTGAAGTTAAGGAAATGGTCAACAAAGCACTTCTCTCTATGACAATTGTCGAAGTATAGACCGAAGAATGAGTTCCATAGCAGGTGGCACAACTCGAAGAGGTAATACAGAAGCTACAATAGTGCATCGCATATCTAGAGCTCTGTGTTGTACCCGAAACCCCACACGAGATAAGGAACCAAAGAGAACCAGCCTCTCGCAGTGCAGTTGACAGATTAAAAGCTCTTGCCTTGGAGTGCAAGAAGCTCAGTAACTACAGTGCCCAGATGTATGAAAATCTCACTAAAAATCTAGAATGGTAGACACTAGAGTCGCATCTCCAGGAAGTGAATCAGAGCACAAATACACTACAGATGCAACTGAAGGCCTTGTCAGCTGTCGAAAGGATGAAGAGATCTCAAGAAAAATGCACAACTCAGCATCAAATCCATATGATTCAAAGAAAAGTGATAGAAGTAACTCAACGACTTCAACCTATGCAATATAAGGCATGTCTATTGTTTATAGAAGTCGAGAGCCAAGGAGTAGAGCTATAACAGGTCATCCTCACAATAGAATAATGCTTAGAAGGACTGGTGAACGATGCAGTGATCTAGGAGTTCACCAAACAAGAGGCCACAACAAAGTAGCAAGTCGAAGCAACTTGAGCCAAGCTCGAGGTGTTTGAGGCATAATTTCTCAAACCAAAGTGACTCGGGACGAGTCACAGGTGAGTTTTGGGGGAATGTTGGTCCTTGACCAAGTTTTGGGAGTTTCTTGGTCACGTTGACCTATTTTAGGACTTCGACAACTTGTCGAAGGAGGAGCGCAAGTTGAAGCGGAGATCACAGGATCTTGGCCCTGTTTTGGGCCCCTTTTTAGGATTTTGGGAATATGTAATGGGAATGGGATGTCGGCCCATGGTTTTTACCCATGTTTAGGCCTATTTTGTAATATATAAATAGATGCCTAGGCTAGATAGAAGTAGTATTCAATCTATGTGATAAAGGTCGGTGAGCTAAGTGCTAAAGGAATGGCTAAGTGCTAGATCTATGTGATCAAAGGATTGTAAGTTCTCTATGCATACTGTGTGAGACTTGTAGAGCTAAGTGCAAGTCCCTGTGAAATATTGTATAAGGCTTTGTGTTGTAACACAAGGAAGAAGGATCTAGAGAGCTGAGTAGATCTTTTGTCCTATGCGGAGTAAGGGTTTGAGGCTCCGTGCTTGTAACCTATTCACCGAAAATAGTAAAGACGAAGAGTTGGTGGGCATAGCCCCAGGGTGGGGGTGAACCACATAAACCCTGTATGATGCGCTTTGTGCTTTGTCTTGATGTATTTACATGTTATATGCTAAGTGCTCTAAATATGTTCAGATAGATCTATTCATGCTTAGTACTTATTATATGTTAGAATGTTAGATTTAACATAGATATTCATGCTTAGTGCTTGGTCTGCTCATTCTGATCCATTTGTATATGCTAAGTTCTTGAATATTGTATATTAGTGTGAGTGCTGCGAAGCTCTATCTTATAAGCGAAGTAGATAATGATTGCATGTTAAAGAACTAAAGGTGCCAAATGCTTTATTAAGTAATAAAATAACAGATCTATGTCCTAGATAAGGTTGCAGACACTTGAGTCCTACAACCACCCCTACCTCTACCTCGGGTGAGACTTCATCTGCTTCGCAGGTGTTGCCGAAAGGGATTGCATTTATGGTTTTGTTGGTGTGTTGTTGTAGCGTTGAACCCTGGGTCTGCCCCTGTGCCAACACTTATTAATTCATAGGTATTTGTTTTCAACCATGTTTGTACCCCATGAAGACTTTACACCATGAAAGAATGTACACTCCTCCACGCGGGGGAGTGTAGGGGGGGTTACCCCTGCTGCGGGGTCAGGGGGAATGTGGGCCCCTGACGGGAGTTCATGGGACAACGTTCCCTGAATGAAAATTTTCCCTATAAATGTATATTGTAATTTCATAGTAAATCTAGACCGTTCATTATAAGGTCGCATCTATGATGGTAGAATTTATGTTAGGGTTTTTTCCCTAGAAGGAAACCCTCTTTTCTAAGGGAAATGTATTCTAAATATTGTATTCTGAGTGAGGAGATTGTGAGAGAAAGGAGAGGAAGTTATAACGGGTGTGTTGTAGGTTGTATCCCTTCATTTTTTGGATAATAATAAAGGAAGGACCTATAAATTTCCCTGGTGGACGTAGCCTATTGAAACAAAGCTTAAATTTTTCAACATAAAGGCCTAGATTTTTTGTTTTTAAGGTTTCGGCTTTCCCCAAGCAAGAATTTCGTCATTTCTAAAATTTGCGATGCCTTTTTATCGTTTACTTTTGGATAACAAATGGAAAAATTTTACAAAAATATAAATTTTCCAGCACCCTTTGAAAAAATTATTTAAAACATATTGTAGTTTTAAATTTTGTGATTTTTCTTTAAATTTAAAATTTAAAGAAATCGGGATTCGGGGTTTTCCGCAAACAGATGATTGATGCAAATTGAATGACGAAACCCCGATTCCCGATTCCCCGATACGTTTAAATATTAATTAAAAAATGAATTTGTTTAACCTCTTATAAGAAAGGTTTAAAATTAATATAATTACGTCGCGATTTCGGGATTCACGGTTCTATAAGAGCGCGTCTCTTGTCATCATATTTCCCGAAATCCAGATTTCCAAAATCCCGATTCATAATTCATGTTAAAGTTAAACTAATTCTGTTTTGGCCTTAATCTTGATTACTTAAATAAGATAAGTTAAGTCATGTTTAAAAGAAACAAGCCATCGTGATTTCGCGATTTCAGGATTCACGATTCCGTGAGAGCACGTCTCATGTCATCGTATTTCCCGAACTCCCGATTTCTGAAATCTCGAAAGGGTCTAATCTCGATTAATTAACATGCTAAAAACATTTAAATTTTAATTAATAAATCACAATTTCGCAATTTTGGCGATCGGGTTTCTTCGACGACATACCTTTCGACATCAAGATTGCCGAAACCCCGAAAAGTCATGTTTTCAGATTTAATTCATAATTAACACTAATAAATCCTCTTTCTAAACAGGTTTAAAGTTAATCTTTCTTTGAGTGTTCATTAATGCGTCGTTGTCCGATTAAGTAAGTTTCTCTTTTTATTTTGAAAATGCCGAGAAAGCCTAAGTACGGACATTAAATGCATATCTCCAAAAATATATTTTGCATTAAGAGCTTTAACTTCGTAATAGATGTATAAATCTCATTATTTTTATGATATATTCGAAGTAAACGTTTGAAACGTCTGTATTTTCATTCTAAAGCTGACCTTATTCATCCACTTTGTGTGACAGGTTCTCAAGTCAAACACAGAGCTATGGCACCTAAAAAAGCACCGAAGAAAAACGAAGAACCACAGGAAGGTGACATTATCTCTGATACTACTCCACACGCCATACACTCCATCAAATCATGGACTCAAATTACCGAATTGTTGGAGGATTAGTTAAAGTATGCAGACCCTGATTCTGAAAATCATCTATGAGACGTTGCTGAGTCTGAACTTCATAAGGTTGTTGCGTGTTTGAGGCTGGTGGCATATACTGAGATGGTCGGCTGGGCTCTTGATAAGGTAGATATCCCAACAAGGAGTATTCAGAACGAGCAAGGAGCTATCGTCAGCTCATTTCGGCCTGAGCACATTCAAGTAATGTATAAACTATCGCCGAATTATAAACACACCTTTAATGCTGAACGTTTAGCTGAATTTCAGAGAAAAGAATGTATTGAGGCAGACCAGACATGCCCTGACATGATTAAAGGATGGGCAAGGTCTGAAGCAAAATTTAGGGCTGATTCTCATGGGATTTATGCTACAACTTCCTTAAACGAATATATGGTTTATGTAGCCATGATGTTATGTAGAATTTTTGGGAGAAAAGATCCTTGTCACTTTCATGTAGACTGGGTACCTTTCTTAGAAGAAGTTGGAAATACAAATGGTTTTAATTGGCATAAAATTTTATCGGATAACCTGACAAAAGAAATTTTAAATTATAAAGCAGCCAAGTCAAAAGGACAACCAGTGTCTTTTTATATGTCTGCATATATTATGGATGTTATCTGTTTTATGACCCCATTTCCATTAATGAATTGGAGTTAGAGTGTTTCCTGCCCAAAGCCTGTTCATAAATACCACTCAACCCTCTGGGAAGAAAATGCTAAGGAAGCATTTTACGAAGTTTGTCATTTTGTCATTATTCCTATGCACAAATTATTTTTTGGATGCGAACCCCCTCACATTTCTAATGAAGTCATAGAAAGTCTTAAATCTATTGCCAACTGGTTTATTCAGGAAACTTTTTCCTATGTTAGGGTCTATGGTTGTTCCATTCCTCCACACGCACTTCCAAAATTATTACCAGACAGATTGATATGCAGAGAAGTAGCTCATCAGTTAGCCAAGGGTGGTATTGGGTTAGAATTAAAAGCACTTCAGAAAAAAGCATGGCCATCTTTCTCTGTTCATGTCGGGAAATTTACTTTATCAAATTTAGGCCATTCTAAGGCAGAGGCCGAGTCATTGGAAGAAATGAAGTTAGTAAACATTGAGAAAAGAAAACATGACCCCTACCAAATAATAAGTAGGCATTACATACATTGCAATTTAAAAGCATATGAACATGAAGTATTTGTTTATGATGATATTTTCAAAGATGTTAGGTTTTATGAAGAAGTGTTGAATAGAGTCCAGGCCTTGACACCTGATTCACAGGATGGGTTTGCATCTTTTAAAAGTCATAGGTGAAGCTGCCTACCTAAAATTTTACAGGGTGAAATTCCAACTCCATCGCCAGAGCAGGAAGAAACCCCTCCAGGGTTTGAAACTAATACTTAGGGTAAAGCAAATGACAAAGATAAGTTGAAGGATTCTGAAATACCTCCTAAAAAAACAGAGGGTTCTTAGATAAAACAACTAGGGACAGAGAAAGGAAAAGGACTGGAAACAAATCCAATAATTCTTGACAATGTTCCAGAAAAGATAGGAGGAATAGCTTCAAAAGAACTTGGTAGTCCTATCACCTCTTTAACTCCATTACAGTCTACTTTCGGAACCCCCCATGAAGGAGTTCTATACTTTAGTGACCTAGATCCGATTTCAAGAGATGAAATCCCCTCATCGGATTATTTTCTCAGCAAAAAGTGAAGAGCAGTCTTGAAACAGGAAATTCATCCAAGAGGAGAAGGAACAATTAAAAGGCATAGAGTTATCATAGATGGAAAGAAACTCAAGGATGGAGAGTTTTATATAGAATTAGCAGGAACAATGGGTGCTATAGTATCAGCTAATATGTATTCTGTAGGTAATTTAACAACTATGCTTGAAGAGAAGGATCAAACAATAATCTGGTTGTAAGACAAGCTAAAAGAAAATGAAAGAAATATTGCTTGGGGAATACAGAAGGGTCTAGAACAAGCTAGACTCAAAGATATGTAAGAAATCCAAAAAATAAATAAATATTTGGATGAGGAAAAACACTTAATACAGGTCACACAGGAACAGGTTCAAAAGATGGGAGAAGAAAACAAAAATTTGCAAGATAATATTATTTCCATTGCTAACTAGGTAGTTGAACTTGAAAATTTCAGGACACGGGCATTAGAAATATATGTAAGAATAGAGGAGGAACAACAGAAAGTGTTCTTGAATCTGGAAGTAATCCAGAATTATTTTCAGGAATCAAATAAGTCTTTGGAAAATGTGTTTCAGAAAGAAAGGGAGGCGAAAGAAGCTAGGACAACCTTTCAGAAAGCAGTGGCTTCCTCATCAAAGGAAGAAATTGGAAAGACTCATAAATTATCTATTTCTGAACAGGTGAAAGGAGATATAATGATTAAAGTGTGGGAATCAAAATTGGCTGAATATAAACAAATTACAAGAGAAGTTAATGAATATTGCCAAGGAATCTTTGATCTCTTTGAAAAAGATTCATTAAATATCAGAACAGATGGTTGTTCTGGATTGTTAGGCGAAGTCAATATAGCCAAGCATCAGCTGAGGTTTAGAGAAGAGCTCGAGGAAAAGAAAGCAGAGATTTCAAACATCAAATTGATCAACATCACAGAGATCAACATGTGGATGGTGACTTCGAGTTTAAAGTTGAAAACTGTTAAATTCACAGAAAGAATGATAGAAAGTCGGTTGCCCGAATTACAGTGGAGATTTTTCTCAATTGAAGCAAATGAAATACCCGAAGCTCCTAGGATCTTAGTAAATTTTTAGGAAAATGTGTTCAATGTGTTGATGCAGAAAAAGAAAGTTCGTCAATGCAAGTTTGAAACCTTTTTTAAATGTTTTTTTTTAGAAATTAAAAAGAAATTGTAAACGGTTCACATTATTTTTATGTAACCGTAATATTAGGGAGTTGGTTAATGACCAACGAGAAACTTTGATGAAAATGTATAAATATAGTTTCTAGAGGCTGAGAATGGGCTTCAGAAATTTTGGAGAGAGCTATTTTTGTAATATCAGTTTTGAAATACATCAGAATATTGATCACAAATGAGATTCTGGATCCTGCAACTTTGTAGCTATGTGTCTTCTCCATGTTTAGTATACTTTGTTGAATTCTTCCTTTAATGTTTTCTATAACATGTAAATCAATTTGAAGTTATATACATTGTTGATTTATATTTCAGATTGGTTTGGATGTCAAATGATTTACAGTTTTTCCTCTGAAATTACTTTCAGTAATTTTAAGACTTGTAAAACTTTTGTTCCTTAATACTTAACTCTTGTTAGAAACCTCGTTTTTCTTCATTACTGTCTATTGAAATATAAGATTCTTTCTTGATTAAAGCTTTATATTTCTATGTAATGTTTATTTGTTGTTTATAATTCTCGAAATTGTTACAAAACCAGGAAACGGCCTTGAATGTGTTTACATTACTGTTTTAGATTTTAAAATTGTTTTCCTCGATCTTATCTCTGGAAATCTGAAGTAACAAATTGATTAAAACCATTTTATAAATAAATAAAGATTTATCCTCCATGACTGTTCCCAGTGTTAGACAACCCAACATTGAACTCGGACTCCAATATCAAACTAGCATCGCTTTAAATCTATTTAACACCATTTTACAGACAACAACCAACTGGGTAGAACTAGAACGATCATGGGTTGCTACTGAGCGTGACATTAGCATCCAAGAAAAACAAGAAGCAAGACAAAGACAGTTGAGAAACTGATTTTGCCTTAACTTTCTTTTAAATTATTATTTCTAAATCATTCCTTTTAAATCATTTAGGGATGCCTTGACGGTATGTTTTATAGCCTTAAAACATAAACTCAGGAACAACATCTTTTTGGCACTATTGCCGGGGAACGAAGAAATGAATCTTTTGCCTGGGAAGACCGACATTGACATATTTTGTTTTTGATAGTGAACAAGGACATACAACCTTCTAAGGATAAAACATTTTTCACTTGGCGACTCCACAATAAATAAACTGGCTATTAGCCGCAAGAACACCAGAAAAAACCCGAATAGCAAACAGACCTCACCAGTCTCCGATCTGGAAAAAATTTTAAAATCACGAAAAATCACTTAAACAAATCTTTTTATCCACAGATACTATAAATCAGCCTAACTTTACACAAACAAACTCATTGGAAACTCTTGAAAGATCACTTTCACTTCCCCCCTAATTTGATACTTTCTCATTTCTTGAAGTTTCTTCTCCAGATTTCCAAGAATCTTCTCCTCACACTATCCAAACTTTACTCCCAAATCTAACCATGGCTGCACAAGGAGGTGTTGGAGCTGGAGGTGGTGCCCCTGGAGGTGGTCAAGTACCGCTCCCTGGGATTTTCGCTAAAGTGTCTGCAAGATACGCTCCCCTTTTTATTCCTGTTCCTCTTCATGATCTTCCTGAGAACTATATGAAAAGCCTTCCAAAATTTACAGGGGAAGGTGATTTGACTGCCCAAGAACATATAAATTTTTTTGATCAATTTGCTGACATACTCGGAATAGAACATGAAGATGTTTATTCTAGGCTCCTTGTTCAAACCTTCGAGGGATAGGTGAGGACCTGGTTCTGATCCCTAGCGGATGGATCTTTGATATCCTATGAAGAACTTGAAAGTGCATTTATTAGACAATGGGGAGAGAGGAAAGATCACCTCTACTACTTAACTGAATTCAGAGCCCTTAGGAAGAAAAACTTTGAATCGGTATTATAATTCACACAGAGGTTCAATAAGTTGTACAATAAAATTTCAGTTGAAGTTAAACCTTCACAACCTGCAACAAAAGTGACTTTTGCTGGCGCTTTTGATCCCGACTTTGCTTTACTATTGAGAGAAAGGAGATCAATAGATCTTTCTAAAATGCAGGATGATGCGCTTGAGATCGAATCCAATATGATGGCATCAGGAAAAATTAAAGCAAAGACTGAAACTGGAAACAAAGAAAATAAAAAATTTAAAGAGCAAGGTGGACCTTCAGGGTCAGGAAAATCCTCTAGAGATAGAATAGAAGAAATGTCTAGGGTCATTCGAGAAATTTCAAACAAGATCTTGAAAATGGAACTAGAGAAATCGAAAAGAGATAATTTCCCCAGAAAAGATTTTCGAAGAAATTCCAAACCTCAGGGACCACATAAAATAATTAAAAATGAAGATAAAAAAATTCAAACACCTTTTAAAAGTGAAAACTACACCGGAGAGGAAGATTTAGGAGATTTTGAAGAAATTGATGAAGATATTAGTAATCTTGGCGATGATAATAAATCCCCTTATTTGTCTAGATAGGATTACGAAGCATATTTAAGTAAAGAAAGTACATGGGAAGAACAGGTTAGTAATAATATTACTGATGATTTCACATATCAAAATATTGCAGATGATATTATTGTTGAATTACAAGGTAAATATAATTTGAGATCAAGAAATAAAAATCTCCGAAATGTTCCGACAAAAAAGAATTTTCCAAGAAACGAAACCGATGAGGTAACTCCAAAAGTTGCAGATAAACAATATGCAAAAAGAAACACAGTTGATACACAATCTGTACAGTCAAAACCAGTAGGAACACCCCCTGTGAAGACACAAGCTCCGATAAAAGAAAACAAAGTCACATCTCAACGTAAAATTGAGAAGAAAGGTATGGAAGCCCCGAACATCGAAAATGATAAGGCTCTAGGAAACTTTAATTTGGAAAACTAAATAAATAAAATCAAAATTCTTATTCCCCTTGTTGAGTTAGCTAAAAATCCTGTGTGCAGAAAACAAATCGCCAAAATGATTAATTTTTCCGAAGATGAAAGCCAGGCCGATGTTATTAATTTAGAGGATGACAAACCTATCTTAGTCTTCGGTCCACACGTTGAAGGTGCTAGAGACACAGTGGCTCCTTTTTATATTACATTAACCCTGTTTAATCAACTTCTCCATAACTGTATGTTGGATTCCAGAGCTTCCCACAATGTTATGCCAAAGGCAATAATGGAAAAACTTGGTCTCGAAATCACAAGACCCTATGGTGATTTATATTCTTTCGATTCAAGGAAAGTAAAATGCATAGGTATGATTAAAGACCTGGTAGTAGGTTTGGCTCAGATACCTGCTAAAAGTATTCTTATGGATGTAGTAGTCGCTGACATTCCCCCAAAGTATGGTATGCTATTATCTAGATCATGGGGTGCTAAGCTTGGAGGATATCTTTAGCTAGATATGACTTATGCTACAATTCCAGTTTTCGGAGGCCAATTCACTCGTCTTTACAGAGAGACTAGGTTAGCATTTACTGTAGGTGACTCGAAATTGCCAACCAAGATTTAGGAAATTGTATATTATCTTTAGATGATGATTTTGAAGTAGATGTAGATGATAAATGTATAGAAGAAAAAATTGAAAAAAAAGAAATAGAGAAAAATGTATATAGTACTGGTGTATGGAAAATGTATTTTGATGGTGCTTCCTCCTATATTGGAGCCCGGGCAGGAGTACTTCTTATCGCTCCCGATGATCAATTTGTTATTCCTTTTTCATATAGGCTCCAGTGGTATATAGATTGTACACATAATGTATGTGAATATGAAGCTTTAGTGCTAGGACTAGAAGCTACTAGAAAGATGAAAATTAAGAATCGAAGTATTTGGTGACGCAGAGTTAATTATAAAACAAGTGAATCATCAATATCAGGCTAAGAATCCTAGATTACGGTCCTATAGGAATTGTGTCTGGGATTTAATCGAGAACTTCTTCACTTCTATGAATTTTCATTTCATCCCAAGATCCAAGAATCAACAAGCTGATGCTTTAGCCAAAGCTGCATCAACTTTTACACCCTCGACTGATTTTAATTTAAAATATCATATACAAATGAGACATCGCCCTTCAATACCAAATAATATACAAAATTGGCAGGTTTTTGAAGACGATGAGAAGCTTCGAAAGTTTCTAGAATCATTAGATGAATTTGCAGAAACACATACCGATCAAGAAAATCAAAATGATCCTATTTGGATCATGCAAGAAGGGGAGGATTCTAAAGAATTTCACGATAAAATTGCAAACCACCGAATGCTT
>SNQJ01S0118991.1:0-24045 GCA_010110895.2 Picea sitchensis
AAATTTACATCGATTGAAAAATAAAACAGAATATATAATGGTTGAAATAGGCATCGAAAATGTTGGTTCTCATAAAATATCCTTACCAATGCAGTATATAACTGTGTAGGGAGTTGCATAGGGAATCAAAATTAAACTGTTAATAGATTAAACGAAAGGTGTCACAAGTAACACATTCCTATTCAATGTGTAGCTTACAAAGATTTTTTTTCAAGAATACAAGTGACTTAGACATAGATTTGAAAAAGAGAGTTAATAGGTTCACAAATTTAATCGTTTCAAAATAAAGTTATTAAAATAATAAGTAGACATGGAACGTACTCCTCAGCCAAATGCTATGAATTGCTACAACCACAGAGAGACAGAACCCTCCCTGCAAGATTTTGGATGGAGGTATGGGATTCAATGGCGCTACCCAAAGTAAACTTCTTCTTCTGGACATTAATGCATAAAAAGATCTTGACTTGCGAAAAGTTAATGAAAAGAAATATCGTTGGTTCGCATAGATGCTCATTATGCAAAGAAGCCATGGAAACCATGGATCATCTGTTTGTAGACTATCTATTTGCAAATAAAGTCTAGATTCTCATACTCTATGGTCTCAAGGCTGTTGCCCCCTCTAAAACTTCAGTAGTAGAACTATTCACTACATGAAAGGACCGTTACCCTTCGCTCTCATTGAACTCCTTATGGGCCAGAGTCTCGATCACCATCCCCAAATTTGTGTGCTGGAAGCTTTGGCTTGCTAGAAACGAGAAAACATTCAACAATATAGCCTGGACCCCCAACATGGTAGCAACAAAAGCAAAAGGCCTTCTCCTAGAAACATTGAACTCTCAAAACCTCAAATTTGATTCTTCGTTGCAGCAGGAGGAAAAGAATTGGCTCGGTACCTTTGTGTTTACCCAATGGACCCACAGCATTGAAAAACCCCATCTCAATCCTGAGTGGAGGCTAAGAGACAAGGATGAAATATTCCAGAGTTGATGGAGGAAGCAAGGAATAACTACAACTTTCTTCGATGGTGCCTCCAAGGGAAACCCTAGGATAGCGGGAGCTGGAGGGATTATATACTCCACTGACGGGAGAATAAAAGAAACCTTCAGCTGGGGACTAGGACAACGAACCAACAATCAAGCAGAAATCCTGAGTTTGATAAAAGTCTGCCATATAGCCAAAGAAAGAGGACACCGGGAGCTGCAAGCATTTGGCGACTCTAAAATCCTGATCAAAATGATACATTCGAAAGGTCAGTTTAATGACGCTGGCTTAAACAAGAATCTGCAAAGGTTGAGATATATTCTACAAGAATTCATCTCCTTCAAATGCTATCATATTCTTAGAGAATCAAACAAAGAAGAAGACAAATTTGCCAACAAATGTTGTCTCTTGGCCCAAGGAGACCTCAGCATAAATGATGGAGATCCAGTAAAAATTTGTATCCCTTGAAAATGACAACAACTTGTAATAGAAAAATGTAGAAGTCTTGTTCTGAAGCTTGTAAGGCTGTGACCAGTTGGAGTTCCCTATTAATAAAAATCCATACCCGTTTTAGTTAAAAATAAAATAAAAATAAGTAGACAAATTTGTGTTCTGTTAGGTACAATTTAAAAATTAAAAAAAGTGAAATCTAAAAAGCATATACAAAACTGAATGATCAATCAAAAGTGAAAAACTTTAAAGCAAGATTCGATGATGTTTTGCAGTAATAGCTTCCAATTGTTGATGTTAACTCATAGACATGTGGCTTCATTATTCTCAGCTAGAGCCTTATCTCATAGATGTGTGGCTTCGACATTCTTAGCTAGAGCCTCAACCAATATAGAAATGGGCTAAGAATCGAACTAGTGCTAGATTGTAACTTTGTGGGAAAACCATGTTTGTTGGAAAACAAATGGGGCGGGTTTTGAATAACTTACAGTTACGGGCTCCAGCAAACACCCAGAAAGATTGAATAAATCCCTGCAATATTCACATCATCTCTTTCATCATCAAAAATTCATATTACATGCAGAGGATCAAATAAACACGTTCAAATGCACCATGGTAGTAAAACACAATCTGGCAAGCATTATTTTTAATAGTGTTAAAAAACAACCAATTCAATGATATAACTAGCACCACCATAGCCATGACCAAACTCGAACCGGTGAACATACGTTTTAAAAAATGCTCAGAGGCATAAATTGAAAGAGAGTAAAAGCCCACTTACGCTACGGCCCATGTCATAAGATATGCACATCCCTTTGTCAGTGATTATTTTTGTCAGTGATTGTTTTTAAGTAACTAATGTTTAGAAATTAAAATATATATTTTTTAGTTAGCTATATTTTTTGCCCTTAAATTTTAACATGTTACACATAGATTATCTTAAAAATTACCTTCTACTATTTACATAGATATAGATGATCTTTTACATGTCACATTTTTTTTTATATTTAAATATTTTCATGTTCATTATATATAGCATCATAGTAAAAAATATAGTTGTTCTAGTTTTTTCAATATATGTCTGTGATGCTTTGAAGTTGTTATAAATGCTTAAATGTTTGTGTTATAAATTTAATATTTCGATTTAGTGTTTCTATAACTTATGAACTTTCATATTCATGAATTTTCAAAGGATAGATATCGAGGCAAGATGTCGAGACATGAGTCTCCAAACATTCCTCGCAAAAGCTCTAGGCTATCCCATGAAGGAAGAAGAGGAACCCTTTCTTCGACTGAGACTCTGAGTGACCAACGACAATCTAGTCAGACGAGAAGATTATGAAATGAGTCTGTGAATAGATCATTTTGAGAATGTGATGAAAATAGTGCTATGGATGCATCTTTCTTAGATAGGTTGCAAATTAATACTCCAACACCTGAGAATGTAGGGAATACATCAGGACAATAAAATATGTTTGATAATTTTATTTGATTTTGTATTTTTGTGTATTTATGTTTATGTTATATATATGTGTGTGTGTGTGTTTTATATATGTTGTTGTTTTTTTTTTCTTATGTTAAATTATGTTGTTAAATGTTGTAATTACTTTCAAATGTGTATGTGTGGATAATGAGTTTAATGCGAGGGAAGATGATGAATGTTGGTGAAGAGGGTGAAGATGGTTTTAGGAAGCGTTATCAAGAAATAGAAGATTACATGCCTACGTCCACCTATCCTTCAGATGTTGGTGATGAGCTTCCCTTGGAAGGGATTATTGAAGTAATGACCCTCGAGTGATGCCCAGGTGTTAAAAGCATGTTGAAAAATGATTTGAGGAGCTTGGATCTCCCTTGAGAGAGTAAACAAAGTTTGGAGATTGTTTTACATTCATTGCAAAACTTTATGGATGCATATCAAAAGATGGGGCAAACGACTGACAATTTTATCGATTTGATGAGGAGACGAAAGTCAGAGGTGATGGGTCTTGATAAATGGGACGTAGTAAAAAGTAAAGTTTCAAAAGAAAATGTAATTTCTATGTTCAATTTCAAGTATGGGTCGAATCGAAAGATGTTTAAGGTACAATATTTTAAACACCCCAACATAGCAGGACATCTTTAATATAGATTTTTGGTAGCATATGGGAAGTTGTCGTGGAATGATGAGGTTCCACGTTACTTTGCTAGACACTTTTATGCAGAGTTTTTCATGGACATGCACCTTGATTATACTAGTCTAGCGTCCAATTATTATGGGGCTGGTAAATGATGGACATATGAACGAAAATGGGCATATCGAAATGCGACATTACAGAGGCCTCCACGACCTTTAGTATCTCGTCCAAGATGAGAATTTGCCTCACATTCAGAGTTGCGAGCTACATCATAGGTTGAAAAAGATAATATGAATGCAATCAGGGAAAATTTGGAATCGATTTTTTATGGTGTTGATGTTGATTGAATCGTCAGAGAGAAGAAGTCAATTCTCGAGCTAGTTTTGTTTATAAAATAGATGAGGAGTTAAATACCATGTCAATAGAAAATCTTAAGGAGTATGCAAAATTTTACTGTAATGGTTGGAAGGAGGTCATTCAGAATGATGAATCGAACATCGGATTGGTATGTGTTATAGTTAGTAAATTTTTGATGCATTTGAGGATAGTTTACTTTTAGTTCTAGATCTAGATACATATCATTGTATCTATAGAAATAATTGAGTTATTATTGTCATTGATTGTAGTTTGAACATATGTTAAATGAATCTAAAGTAAATAAGGGACTTGATTCCACAAGTTTAAATTTCGATGGGTTGAATCAGGATGTGTTTTCTAATATCTACATATGAGCACTTTAGTTGTCCAATGTCTAATCTTTTGAATAAGATAAACAACATGAAATTTATGTTTTTGTATAAATGTGAACACATTGAATCCTAGATTTAGTTCTTAGTTGTGTTGTTCACAGATCCCTCTTCCATCTCTTATTACTTGGGCAGGCTTGTCCCAATTCTCATTGGGAGAGTTTCAAGCAAGGATGATTTTAGGGGCTAAATTTCGCTCATGGGCTAATTTTCCATGGTTTTTCCAAAAATGAGATTCACTATTTTAAAAATGATTCGCCCAAATCCTATAGGATAAAATTATTTTACCTTAAAAATCGCCAAAATTTTATGAAAACTATATAAAATACTTAGAAATTTGAATATTTTTACAAACATATCGCCAAACATTTATAGTTGACATACGAAGGATTAGTAGGATTCGCCAAGGTTTCTACATTTTAAAATAAATTTCTATCCTTAAAATCATCTCTGGTTTCAAGAGGGTGGGAGTTCACATGTATCATTGCATGTTGAAAACAAATTTAGTTATATATGAAAATTTCAATGTCATTTAAATTATTAATTTAAAAGAAGAATGTCTTAAACAATATATAATTTATTGAATCTTAGAGTATGGTGGATGTAATTTATTGATATTCAGGTTGACACATCACATGTATTACATGTTTCAAAATTTAAAACTACAATTTAATGTATTAAAATCATTTAAATTTAATTTTCAAATGTATGAATTTGAAATGTGTTATATAGGGCAATGTGGAGAAGAGAGTGCCTGAGAGTGTGCTTGAACAGAATGTGGAGAATGGAGTGCGAGAGATTGGGATTGAGGAGGATGCATCCATACATGGGAAGGATGTGTCTATTCATGATGATTCTTAAATATATGTTCATTGCACATTAGTGAGTTTTAATTTGCTTTTATGTTGGGCCTTTTATATAAAAGTGTTCAAGCTTATTTTTGTTGAATATACTTATATTTTTTATTTTTTTCAAATTTTTGTTTTCTCAACTTTTTAGTTTAACATTTCCTATTCATAAGATTACTCAATAGTTTCTATATAACTTTTCAACACTTTGATCAATTATTTTGAAATATATAGAACCCCTATATAAATGTATCAATCTTATTTATGTTTAGATCATGATGAAGACCTAATTTTGAACTTGAACATTTGATTATTTGAGAACAGACTCTATCCCACATCAGAAAAGGGGAAGTTTCTAATTTTTCTTCGATTGCATTCCTTCCCTTCTTGTCCAAGAATGGCGTAGTATGGACATTTTTATTTTCTACATACAATGAAGTGAATTCCTTCTTGCCAGGGTATTATCAAACTCTTAATTAATTGCTTACTAACCACAAAAACCAACATTCAAGTAGATTTACAAATAATCTATGTACGTGCATGATCTCACTTATGTTTAGATCACGAAAAAGACATATTTCAAAGAGCATTTGATTGTATGTAATATGAATACATCCCAAAGATGAAAGAATTAAATGGTTTTTGAAGAAAGACTTAATATATGTGTAGATTTGTGTTTTCTTCATGTACATGAAAGATTATATGAGAACATTTATTCCACCGCAGAAAGAGGAGATAAGTATTTTCTCGAAGAATAGTTTTTAAAATGGAGATATGTGAACTTTCATAGATATAAGTAATTTCTTGGAATAATGACTTAATATGGAGATTTATGAGTCCTTTAATTTGAAAGAGCATTTGATTATATGAGAACATCTATTTCACTGCAGAAGAGGAAATAAGTATTTTACTGTTGAGGAGATAAGTATTTTATGCTGAGTGAATAAGGTCACCTCGCATGAGAACTTCACCTGAAGGATCTGAGACTTTATCCGCGAGGAGATAAGTATTTTATTGGAAGAATGACTTAATATGGAGATTTGTGAACTTTTTGCATACACAACTATATTTATTTTCAGGGTATTATCTAACTCTGAACACAAAAATTGGTTACCAAGAACACAATTTTTCTCTTTAAAAATTTGTAAGATTTTAGATAAGATTTTACATTGTTTTGATCATGTATGCTTAATATGGAGAGTAACTATTTTGGAAGTTTTGGAACTTCATGATGGAAGATTGGTTTAAAAAAAGTGCCAAAAAAGTGTAATGAAAAGAGAGCGATAATCTTAAATTTGTGGAACTCTGATTGGGTATGTTATTATTTCTTATTGTTTATTTAATATTTAGTTAAAGTGTATATGCTAATATGTGTTATTGGTTTTATTTTATTTTATTTTTATTGTTACAGATCTTTACATTATATTTGGTGGAAAGTATTGGACACACCCACTACACTGAGAGGGGGAGGGTGAACAATGTAGGGCTCTTTTTCCCAGAACTTCCCTTTCCCAAAACACATTAGTTAGCAATCACCATTTATTCATTTACTTATTGCTATCATTTATAATCAGTTGAATGTGAACATATATTAGCAATATATCATCAACAAATCATTACCACAAGGAACACAAGATGTATGTACAATTTTCTTTTATTACAGAGTACAATCCTTGGGTTATCAACAACAACTGAATAGAGTACAACTCTACAAGAGAACCAACTCTATAATCCAAGACTCAACTTACACTCTCAGCACCAACTGAGATGAGACAACAATCCTCAACAAATATCAATTTGTCAACAACTATGCGATCTGTCAGTAGTGCAACACGCGTATGTATGTGCCCTACCAATAGTACATTTCACGTATGTACGTGACCAGTCTGTACTACATCATGCATATCACTTCTGATTTACTTAGGGTTTTCTCTTCAAGATGAACTCGGATCCTCCACAACCTTCAATCACATTCTTTCATGTCTCTCACTATTCAATCTGACCCATAACCAATCACAACACATCCAAGCTCTCCAACAACTACTCATGCTCCTCAACCATACAATATGAATGCTACTCAATCATGTATAAGCAATCAACATACTATAGCAATCATATCAGTACTGAATCATAAGAGTGGTGTTCACTCCAGCAACCAACACAAACCAAATCACAACAACCATACCAAGAATGCCTTAAGCATTCACCACACAACAAGCAAGAGTATTCATTAAGGCAACAATGTAATCATAACAGAGATTCTATGGCAGATCTGAGCCTATAGAATGCAGATCTGGAACCTCCTTCAGTCTTCAAGAGCCTGCCACCAGCTCACACACTGTCTTCATGACTTCATCCAATGTACGCACTATGTCCTCATGTAGCCCATGTATGTACACGCCCTGGCTCACTGCAACCTACGTATACCTCAGAAACTAAGGTTTCTAAACTTTCGAGATTTTTTTCCGTCATGATATCAGACTTACCAAAACTTTGATGCGTCCATGAGATCCTCCAGATCTCCTCTTTCTTAGAATAGATCTTCAATACATGCTTAAGAGATACATTTTCACAAGAGACCCTTGCCTCTTATTTATACTCTCCAAGTAGCTTCATTAGAAGAATCTTTTAGGTCACTTAACCCACTTCTAGGTCACTTAACCCATTTTTCTCATTTTAGGGTTAACCACTTTCCATAATTAGAAAGTTGTCCATTAATTTATCATTTAAATATTCCTCCTTGACTTTGTCACCTCACTTATCATTGAAATACTCTTCTTTGATTTTGTCACTTCACTTTATTATTTAAATAATCCTCCTTGACTTTGTCACTTCACTTTATTATTTAAATACTAATTTCTTCTTTGCAAGCTCTTTGACTTCTTTGACTTTTTGGGGCTTAAAGCCTACATATGCGGGTCCTCCAACTTTGTAAGGCCATGACTCTCAAACCGTGAGGAGTTATGTGATGTTCCACATACCACCGGAAATGACATGACAAGAACTATCCATCTAGGATAGTTTCATTGATAAATTCATTGATCTTCATCTCATTATTCCATAATTAAGCATGGGTTCTCTTAACCATACTTCAAGGATAACTCAATCACAAAGCATCTTCCCATGAGGGCTTTCACCATAAGGGGACCACTTTGGAGTTCATCCATTTGTACTCCTCATCAACCATGATAAGACAATAATGAGTCATCTTTACATCAAACCAACTATGCATCATATATCAAAGAAACCACATCGATCCATATTCATCTTCACATCCTGTATCAATGACCCATCTTCATCTATGCATGACATCATATGACTATGATTCCACTTGACATCAATCCATTCTCATCAAGGACAATACATATTACATTAGTATGTTATGACAGGACATCAATCAATCAATCAATCCTTTGGCATCACTCAATCCCTTGACATCAATCAATCACTTGACATCAATCCTTTGACATCAAGCAATCAAACCTTTGACATCAATGACAACATGATCCAACAATCTCCCCCTTTGGCATTGATGGCAATACCAACATTGATGTCAACACCAATCATTGATGCCAACATGTAGACAAAACATTGCTCTACATCAATAGTCATCAATCACATCAATGTGACTATCTCTCCCTCTTTGACATCAATGGAAAAGGGTCATTCTCCCCTTGGGTTTCTCCCCCTGCTTGAACTCTCCTTCAGGATGCTCCCCTTGTTTGAATGCCTTATCTCTCACTTTTTGAACAAGGGAAATCACTTTGATGTAATGCTGAAGATATATCGCTCATGCTCCCCCATGTAATCATCGCTCCCCCTGAAACTATGCCTCTGTGCTCTTCCTTCAAATATGGGGCTATTTTAGAAAGTATGCATCTGATTAATATCTCCTCCTAAAGTCATGGGAAGAAGAATGAACCCCCCTATGGGTATGTCTCCCCCTATCTTCTCTGCAATACAAACAATATGCTTCTGCTGCAAATTCTAATGTTCAAACGGATCATAGATCAACCACTCTTTCTATGATGATCCTTGGACCTGTGCATGCATAAAAACTTGTGCCATACCATGAAAAAAAGATATGTCAACAACGAAATAGAGAATCATGAATAAAACATCAACCAAGTACATCATGTACCAAATTTTATGCCAACCATGCACAACACCCATGTGCATCAATACCATAGAATATGCCATAAGAGATCACAATGGAGTGTATCAACCATATGCCTCTACCAGCATGCCAACCATGTGCATCTACCAATATGCCAACCATGTGCATCTACCAACATGCCAAACAAGTGTCATATCACTCATGATATGTCTCCACTATGAACCAAGTATTACAATCATGTATCTCAATTAATCAAGTGTCTCAACTATATCATCCCAACATATACCATCTATGAGTGTACCAAACATGTACATCAACATGTATCACCATTTGTACCAAGTAAGTACATCATCCATGCACCAATACGACAACAAGATGAATCCTTATACATGTATGCAAATACTTCACTGTCATAACCAACATTGTTCTTCAAAGGAAAATGCCTCAATCCATACTCATGGGTTAGTGCCATGCATAGCCTTTCATTTTATATCATCACATACATAATCCAATATGTAATCGTGAAAACCTGCAGCAAACAATGTCATAACCTACAACAAACTATGTCATACCCTGCAACACAGAGTTATACCATCACATCAATCTGCAACCCATGTGCATAGCCCTTTTCTCTAGGCTTTACCACATATACGTGGCCTGCTGAACAGACAGCTCACGTATGTACGTGACCTATTCAAGGTCAGTTGACGTATGTACGCAAATGTTACCACTGTCACCCACATATGCTTCAGTAGATGACACACTTGAGCTTCCCTTAAGGATTCCATTGTGCTCTGGTTGTTCAGTCTTCTTCACCCACTTCTGAATGTCTCCCTGCTTCTCAGAACTTGAGCTCTGAGCTTCCATCTTTTCAAACATGTCTCACTTCCTTACTTAATTCCTTCTTCTAGTCATGCTATATGAAGTCTTCATCGTGGACTTTCTTCTTGTGTTCCAACAATCCAGGAATTTGTGGCCAAATCCACTACAACTGTAGCATCTCATGCTATGACAATGAACTACAATGTGTCCTACTTGATCACATCTCCAACACCTTATGGTGTTATGAAATCTTCCATTATTTCTCCTTGCATGTTAAGCCCTAATATTGGCTCATTACCCCTTAATTGGGGCATATTAGATTAGTAATGCTATTTTATTCATGTCGGCTCTAGGACATTAGTTGTAATTTAGATTAGTAATGTTATTTTAATTATGTTGGCTTTAGGCCATTATTTGTAATTATACCTCCTAGTCTCCTATATATACCAAGGAGACATTTTCATTTTGAATCATCTTACTTGAACATTTAAGTGGGGTAAAAGGAGGTTTCCCCCTCGAAGAGGCTGATTATCTGAAATTATCTCTTTTTCAAGGCGTTGAGTACTTTTCCTGAGGTTTTTCTATGCTATATTGAAGTTTGGTTCTTAACATATGGTATCAGAGGTCAAGGTCTCGGGGTTTCGCTGTTATATCTGAGACACCGTGGAATTTTCGCTATAACTTTTTTTCTACAATGTTTCAGAAGGAACGGCTTGGAGGGTATTTAGAAGACGGATCAAGGTACGTTGGGTTCAAAATTTAGCTCCTGAGGCCTTATACTTTCGGAGATATAGGGGTTCAAAATTTATCTCCCGAAGCCTTATACTTTCTGGGAGATATAGCCTGCATAAGATAGGGTTCTGGAATCATCCCCTAAATGAGTCTTGCAGAATTTTCAAGAGTAAAATACTTTCAGAATGCTCTCGCACTTCAAATCCAAATATTTCATGTAAATTAGTTTTTTATCTGCGGTAAAAATTTCAGCTTATGGTCATCTTAAATTTGTATATACTGTAAGATAGGGTATCCGAATAGTCCCATTGACTAGTCTCAAGAAGGTGTTCCGGTAAAACAATCATAACTTCTTCCTATATCCAAATCATGGACTGCTGTATTGATCGTGGGATACCCGTGAGTATTTTGGGGTGTGAGATCCAGAATTTATATCAATTATTTTGTGCCGGGCGACTATACAAGTGAGACTTCCTCGAAAGACCGTAAATCGACAAGTTGTGGGAAGCTACCGTAAATTCCACTCGGAACATCCCAATTTGATCGTGACTAGCGGGCATTGTAGAGAAGAAATATTAGAGAAATACATATATGAGAAAGTTTCATACCCGTATAGCCAAAATTGGGAGATACAAATGTAATGAAAATATTGTCTAATGTAACTCTCCTCAAAATCAAGGTTCAAAGTGATACTTTGGCCAATATGCCACCTAAAAAGGGAACTTCTACACCAAGCTCAAAAACTCTACTCTGGACTCTTGATGAAGGTGAAGAAATGTAGGACACAAATTAACTACAAAATAAGGTGAATTCAATGGAAGCTAAGATGGATTCGAAGTGAAACTAAGATGGATTCAATGGAAACTAAGATGGATTCAATGGAAGATAAGTTGGGTACTAAGATAGATGGGTTAAAAAAGGGGAGATCATGGAAGTATTGAAAATTTCAATGAGAAGACACCGAAAAGTGAAAATGCATCCCATGAAATTCATGGATGTGGACAAGGAAGGTGAATCAAGAATGAGAAACTCCAACTTTTGGTTTGAAGAATTCAACCACTGCCTCCTAAGATTTAGATATGAGGAAGTTTGATGGCAAGGACTCCATCACATGGATACTCGGGGATGGAGCAATTCTTTGATCTCCATAATGTGCCACATACACAAAAGGTAATGTAATTGGTTTCTTTGCATTTAGAACCTAATCAATTTGTTTAATGCTATTTTGTTCTCTCAAATCACCAGAATCCTCGGACAATTTTAATGCAAGAAATGATATCACACTATGAGGATACAAGGAGTACCACCTTCTTTAGCCAATTGATAAATCTCAAGCAAAGCGGTTCAGCCATCGAGCACATTGATAACCTTCAAAGATTGAATATAAATAAACTCATATTCTAGATGAGCACTTGATTGATGTAGACATAGGAACTTTAGCTGTCAATACATTCAACATGAGACGCCTTTGAACCCAAAATCATTGGAGAATGCATTTAAGGTGGCAAGAATGTTGAAAGTAAAAAATATGGCTATGGCTACTGAAAGAACGTCCCAACATCTATAGAGAGAATAATGCTCTTTCTTTCTAAAAACACTCAACCTACAAGGCTGACACTCAACAATTGGGAGGAAAGAAAAGCAAAAGGTTTATGCTTTAATTGTGACAGCAAGCATGCAGAAGGGACATAAGTGTGGTGAGAAGGAAATTATTCTGTATAGATTGTGAAGAGGAAGAAGAACAAGAAACAAGAACCATCTCAAGATGAAAACGAAGCAATTTCTGTCTCAAGAAGAACTCCTCACGACATCGTGTAATGTAATATCGATATAATCTCAAACTCTCAAGGTCGAAGGATACATCAAAAGAAAAGGTATTAGTCCTAATTGATTCTCGCAGCACTCATAATTTCCCATTCATCAGAATTAGCTAAAGATCTCAATTGCTTTGTATATCCAACGCCGTAGTTTCAAGTAATGGTTGCGATAGGAGGAACTATCAATTGCTCCAGAAAATGCAATAAGATCAATCTTACTATGGGGAAATAGTGTAATGAATAGTCCAACGGATTGCTATACTCATGGGTGGTGCAGATATTGTACTAGGGAATCCAATGGTTACAACCATTAGGAACAATGGCTTTAATTTTCAAGAATTTTCATGAAATTTTAATTAAGAAAAAGAATTGAGTTGAGAGGTACTGCAGGGAAGCCCGTGAAGGTGATAAGCTCCAAATGGTGGTGACAAAATTATTGAAAAAAGGCATCAAGGCATTATTGCAAAATCCAGTGCCTTACTAGATGTTCAAACATCTAAGCCATTCATTCCTCAAGATCTCCAAAGGATCATTGATACATTCCAAAGTATTTGAAGATATTCCTGTGTTGTCTCCCACCAACTCTCAAATCATGATCATGAAATTCACCTAATCTCCTCGGGAGTGTTCCTTCCTAATGATCAGGCCATACAGATAATCTCTTATGCCTGTAATATGTGAAATTGAGCGATGGTTGAAGAAATGAGGGTTGGTATCATTAGACCTAGCCAAAGTTCTTACTCGCACTGCTGGTAATGGTATTCAAGAAAGATAGCCCATGCATGATGTGTCTAGATTATAGAGAGCTCACAAGATCATTTCATTAAAGATAAGTTTCCCATTCCCGTGATTGATGAATTGTTAGATGAACTACATGGAGCAATCTATTTCTACAAAATTGGATCTCCGCTCAGGTTATCATCGATCACCTAATGAAGGAAGAAGATATCCCAAAACAACATTCAACTCATGAAGGCCATTATGAATTTTTGGTCATGCCTTTTGGCCTTACAAATGCACCTCCTTCCACATTCCAAGGGTTGATGAATTCCATTTTCAAGCCCTTCCTTCTAAAATTTGTGTTGGGCATTTTGATGATATACTAATCGGTAGCAAGTCTTGGGAGGATCATCCAACATGTTGACAGGGTGCTTACAACTACTAAAAGATAAACAACTATATGCCAAAACCATCCAAATTTTTCTTTGAGCAAAAGAGTATTTTACCATATTGTATCTCATGAAGGTGTCAGTAGACCTCTAATAAGATTAAAGCCATGATGGACTCACGATTCTAAAAACATTAAAAAATCTTAGAGGATTTTTTGGGGTTTGACAGGTTACTAACGCAACTTTGTTCGGAACTATGAAAGAATAGCGGCACCTTTAACGAAACTAACTAAAAAGGATGAATTTCCATGGACTCCTGTGAGGCACCAAACTGCTTGAACAACTTTAAAGAGGCTTATGTAAAGCTCCCGGCTCGGACTCACTCCAAATCCTACAAAACCTTTATTGTGAATGTGATGCATCGAGAAATGGAATTGTACCGTCTCTAATGTAAGAAGGAAGGCCTCTAGCTTTTGAAAGTCAGACTCACTATGGGAAGAGACTTATAATAAACCATTTATGAGAAGGAAATGATGGCACATTACATGCATTGAAGAAAGGCCCTACCTAATAGGTGTGGTAATTTCCAAGGTCAAAATGATCACGATATTCTAAAGATTTTGGAACAAAGACTATCTTCTAAAAAACAAAATGGGTAAACTAAGATACTGGCTATGATTTTGAATTTGTCTATAAAAAGGGGAAGTAAATGTTGTGGCAGATGCACTAACTAAGAAGGATGCAAGATGTTATATCTTTCTCTATATCTCATCATCCAAACTCATTGGATAATAGAAGCAAGGATGAAATGGAAGAATGACTTAAAAGTGTGGACTCTCATTGAAAGGTTGCAGCAAGATTCTCGTGCATCGTATACATTTACATGGAAAATGATTCACTATGGTACAAAGATCACTGAGTATTTATGTAAGAACTCCCCTGATACTCAAACAAAGTTCTATTGAACTCGCGACAATTCCTCTCCAAGAGGGAGGGAACTTGGGATTTTGAAAACCTACCATAAAGTCAAGAAGGATTTTTTTTTTTGGATGGCCTTAAACTGATGTTCAAAGGCTTGTAAGGCATCGTCGGTTTCACAACAAAATAAGGTGGAAACAATTAAGACTCCCGAGTCTTTGATAACCATTATCCATCCCAAGTCAATGTGGGAGGAGGTTTCCATGGATTCCCATCACTGTGGTTACCAAAGTCCAAGGAAAGAGGCTATCATGTTGATTTTGTTGATAGACTCCACTGGCACGCGACACTTTGGTGCACTCTTCACCCCTTCAAAGTTAGTAATACTAAGCACTGTATTCATGGAGACAGTCCAAAAGTTACATGGCAGCCCAAAGATTATTGTAAGTGACAGAGATCCTCAATCTTCACTGACATTTTGACATAATTATTTTCTCTTTTTGCACTAATTGGATCATAGCTCATCCTATCATTCCTAACTGATGGACAAACCGAGATAGTGAACAAATGTCCTGGAAGGATATTCGTTTCTATATTCCTCGAGCAAACAAGCACAATGGTTCAAATGGTTACCTCTTCGGACGCAGAATTTGGTGGTATAACACTTCCTTCACACCTAGAACAAAAACACCCATTTATGGCACTTTATGGATACCACCCTCCTTCCATCACTTCTTCTCTAAAAATAAAAATCTAAAGTTCAAGCAAGGTCTATCAGAGAATCAAACAACAAGTTCTCCAAATCTTAAAAGACAACTACCATGGCACAAAATCACATGAAACAACAAGTAGATCAACATCAGAGAAAGAAGTTTTAGCAGGGATTGGGTATTTTATGATTACAACTGATACAAACAGATGTCCCTCAAGCAAGCCAAGAAGGATAATAAATTATCACTGTGCTACTATGGCCCTCTTATAAGGTGTTGCAAAGATTGGTCCTATGGCATATTAAATTGAGCTACAATTTACATCTTCACGAGTACAATTCCGCCTTTCCATGTTTCATGCTTTAAAGAGGTTATAGGCTTATTGAAGATCCTGCACAAACTCATATTGCTTTAACTTGACGAGGAAGGAAAATCATATTGATCCCCGCTTCATCACTGACACAAGAATCTCATACCATGAATAGATCCATTTCAGAAAGTATCTCATTAAATGGAGTGAAACCACCGGTCAAGATTCCACTTGGAAGATGAGTCTTTATATAGAAGCATCCATAGTTACTTAAGCGCTACATAACACTTGTCTCAAGGAGGCAGCAATGTTAAGCCCTAATATTGGCTCATTACCCCCTAATTGGGGCATATTGATTAGTAATGTGCTATTTTATTCATGTCGGCCTCCAGGGACATTAGTTGTAATTTAGATTAGTAATGTGCTATTTTAATTATGTCGGCTTTAGGCCAATATTTGTAATTATACCTAGTCTCCTTATATATACCAAGGAGACATTTTCATTTTGAATCCATCTTGTACTTGAACATTTAAGTGGGGTAAAAGGAGGTTGCCCCCTCGAAGAGGCTTATTATCTGAAATTATCTCTTTTTCAAGGCGTTGAGTACTTTTCCTGAGGTTTTTCTATGCTATATTGAAGTTTGGTTCTTAACATTGCATAAGATTTGCATTCCAAAGCTTTGTGACCATAATAATTACATGAATAACATTGACCATGAAAAACACTTTCATACCTTTGCTTTGGTGTCCATCTTCTTTGAGGTGTAAGGATGGATTCTTGATGTCTTCCTTGCTTTGTTCTTTTCAAACTTTCCTTCCCTTGTGTAGGTGGTTGACTTGCAACATTATCTTCATCCTTTGAGAGTGAGGGACTTACCTCATGCTTCTTTGAGGTGCTTGCTTCAACATGTGTAGCTTCTCTCTTGTATCCAAGACTTGATTTATCATTTGGTGATCTTTGACTTTCCAAGATCTCATTCAAGATTTGTGAGCTATTCAAGATTTTTTTTGACTTCTCTACCTTCTTTCTAAGATCAACAACTTTAGTTTCTAACTTATGAGACGACTCTTCCTTTTCATTTACTTGATACTTCAATAGTTCCTCTACTCTTTTGGATTCTTCAATTTGGGTCTTGGGATGGACAATAATTTCAAGACTTTTTCTAATCTCATCATCTACTTTCTTATCTTCTTTTTGGCAGCAATAATATAATTTCTATTTTTTATAAGCTACCTACACAGGGTCTTTAAATTCTCGTTACTCGTCAGGACCATTCTCACTAAACAAAACTTGTCACTTCTCTCTTTTTACACATCTTCCTTTCGATTTTTGTTTTCATGACTGTAAGCATGAAAACTCACAGCTAGAATTGACACTTTGTTTCGATTTTTTATTAAGGAAAACTGTGCATATGGTCTATTATCGAATTATCATATTTTTCTATGAACTTGATTATTTCCCTTGTTTATAACCCCTTGGTCCTAAACATGCCTTGGTTACATAAGTGAAATACCTCCACTCATTAATAATCGATTAATATTAATGGGGTTTTTGATTCATAAAAATTTTAATTATCCAATGTTTAATTGATACATTTACTTTGTAATCAAGTCATAAACATGCGTTCAATGGTTTTCAAGTGTTTACGTCCTTATACGTGCTCATACGCCAAGGTGTCATATGAAGTACAGTGTGATATTACTACTCTGTATGGCCTCGGGCTTCACTATCTCATTCCCACGCATGGTGATTAACGCCTCTGCCTACCATTTTGAACTGTCATTGCATTGTTTTGTGGAAACTCGGGGCTATGACTCTGTGTTTTCTTATCAAACCCTACCTCCGATTTTGGTGTTGATTCCCTTCTGTTCGCCATGGCTCCAGTGGTAAGGATTGAGCCCAATGGCATCCAAACCTTGTTATCGTATGACAACGCCAGAGACGACTTAGAAAGGAACGACTGACGTTTGTTTATTGAAAATTTTAAGGGTTTCAATCTGAGAGTTGCCCAAGAGTTTGCATTGACCTTCGACGGTTGCAGAGCAAAGATAGGTGACGTGCAGTTGGAGGTGACTGAAGAATTTTGAAGCCAAGCTACGGGTTTACTAGCTGTCGGGCAAAAATGGTTCAAGAACGAAAACGTTGAAGAGGTAGCCTGGTCATTGTTGTTCACCTCAAGGAAAATTACCAGGTGTAACTGAGGTATGCATGTCTCATCTTTAAAACCTAGATGGCATGATTCATTAGCTATTGTGAAACAATTCATTACGTGTGAAGGAAGATTTGGGTTTGTTTTCTTATATCACCTGCGATTGCTTATGAGTTTCATTGACTTCCCGTTGAACATGCCCTACTTCTTCCTTAGAAGTATGTACAAGATGGGAAAGCGGTTTAAGAAGCAGAAGTATGATTCTAGTTTTTTCCATCATGGTTTAATTAAGATTATTCTTGTACATCAGTTGCAATCAAACAACGATTGTTGGGATGCTTTTGTGTTACGAAATGGCTTTGGTAATAGTGAGTTGGGAAAGGTTGACAAGCCTGTTATCACATAAACCCTTGTGAAACCTACGACCTCTCCTCCACCGCTCCTGCCCTGTGATTCTATCTCTAATTTGGAACCCTTGACCTACCCTGATGCTACTCAATCGGACACTCAACCGGATTCACACCCAAAGAGTTGCACAAAAATTGTTAAAAAACCCACAGGGAAGAAACTAAAGGGCATCATCGATGTTAATTATAAGAATAAAAGGGCCGACCGTTGGATTTCACGATGTTATCGAAACAAATCCAAACCATGTGTAGACACAAACAATACGATTGAATTAAGTGAAGACTCGGATTCGAAAATTGAAAGGTTCTTGGCTGAAGAGTATCCATTGTCATATGGACTTTGTCCTGACAGACCCTACGATTATGTTACCAACCTGCCACCTGTCTAAAGGACAATCCTGATTTTCCTGGCATCAAACTCCATGACAAACCTACCTTTCGCATGGACGATGCTCCAATCGTTAATGATATCAGTGCCAATGCACAGTCTCTACAGCCAGAGTGTAATGAATGTCGATCCTGGATTGACAGGTATTATGTAGATGTGCCTTTGCAACAATCCAGGCTTAAATCTTTGAAAGACCAAGTGGATTCGTTGACCAACGAGAACAATAGGCTCCAATCCATAGCTCAAGTAAATGACAAACGCCTAAAAACTACAGGGTTTGTCATTTTTAAGAATGTAGAGGCAGCGACAACAATAGTAAACTCCAAGATTGCTTGATATGTTTTATCCCTTGATTTGAGGTATGATCTTTTTCAAGTTTAGCATGATTTTGTCTCCCTCAATTTAGGATATACGATTTGTTGAATAGATTACTTTTCTTATAAAAATTAGTTTGTTTTGTTTGTTGAATAAAATATGATTGTAGTAGTAATTATAACTAGCTACAGAATCGTAAGATTTTGTAGCCAGTTAGAAAAAAATCAAGTTGCTTGATTTTATAATTGAAAACATATCTAAAATTTCCCCATTTTTGTTTGTTAATAGGAACCCATGATTTCTTAGGAGATTTGAAGCACTGTTGAGATCTTCCAGCCATATGAACTTTATGTTTTTAGTAAATAGATTAGGCTGTTTGTATTTTGATATCAAGTAAAATCAGGGAGGTTGCATCCCCCATATTTTTGGAACAAATTTGATATTATCAACAGGAAACATTGTGTTCCTGGAACCTATATAAGCATGTTATTTTGTAAACTTGAAATCATCTCTGCCTGGGGCAAGACTATGGATTTTTCATTTACAGACTTGAATGAAATATAATATTGGTTACAACTTTAGCTTTTCCATATTGTGGTTTTATTCAAGTTATGATTGTTTCAATTTGCAATTAGATTGTGATTGCTTTCGCTCTCATGGTTTACTACAAGTTGGCATGATGAAAATTTACATGTTATCCATGTTTTATGTTCTAGATTTAACACACAACAATCATTTTGTTCACACTTAGATTAAGAGATTTATCTTCATCATTTGTTGAACATTTATACACAAGTTCTCACAGTAGGATTTATCTTAATGTGGCTGCTTGTGAAATTATGAGATTTTTGTGATCACTTCTCTTACATGTTTTATCATTCAAATTCCATTATTGCTGCTTCACATTTATGAGAAGCAATTGTAGGTTATGTTGCAGGTTTACTTCATGAGACAGGGAGATTGGATGCTGCACATTGAACAAATATTGGATGCGATAACAAGTTAGTTTGCTAGTTTAATTTCATTAGTTTAATGAATACATAAACTTCCTGTAGCTAAAACATTTTCTATTATCTGTGATTTCTGTTTTCAATTAGACAGTTTGATATTCCATTTCTTGGTTATAAAAATTATAAGAAAATAAATCAAAAAGATTGAAAAATAGCTTTGTTGTTGTTTAAAAAATCAATTCATATTCAATTTTCGCGGATTTAGATTAAAATTCGTATTTTGTAAATGTTATATATATATATATATATATTAGAAATAGAATCATTTGTGTATATTGTATATATATAATAATTATAGTTTTTTTATAAATATTAGTTAGTTAAACTGTAAATACACATTAGATCTATATATAGTTTTCAACGATTGTTTTTCATCAAGTTATTTTATTTTCTTTAGTTTTGTTTTTTCACTTTCTTTAGGACTTAGATCGACCAACGGAGCCGCTAAACCCGTCGGAGTGGATTAATCCAAACGGATTGGGTTAATTAGACAACCCCGGACCGGATTCACTCCTCCAGTTGACGAGCGGTCAATTTCGCACGACAACAAATGACGCTAGAAGGAGGGCCTAAAAACTATTAATGGCACTAGAAGGAGGGCCTGAAAACTATTAATGGCATGAGGAGGTCATAAGACTCCTCCACCACCTACCCGCTCACCTATAGTGACTAGAAGTCATTCAGACGACAACATTGTCCCTTAAACAACAACCACATCAAATGACGATCTACGGGTCACAGTTGAACCAGTAACTCCAAATCTTACGGGTAGTGACATACAAGAGATTGTTATGCAATATCTCATAAGAACGTACAGTGCCTTAGCCCGTATAAGACAACCAAACCGACCTTTGAATCAACCATTAGACTTCTCTAATATCAGAGAACAACTTGGAGGTACTGACCTTACCTTAAACCCTACAGATCCAATCCTCACTCCTGCAGTAGGAGGATCTGGTATACCACCATCACCACCTCCTTCATCTCCTTCTTTTTCTGGAGAAGAATCCTCTGATGAAGGCAGTTCCTCCTCTCAGCCTTCGACACCACCCACACCTATGGCCAACCCGAACAATCCCGCCAGACCTTGGCTCGACTAAGATGCAGTGGCCATACCTGGGCCTCAACATCCTTTATCAAAGCCCCTGGAGAAATGGCTCCCTAAATTTGACTCGGACTCCAAACAGATCGCTGAAGATCACATCAAAAAGTTTATGTTAGCCATTAGACTTCGTAGTGTTGAGCACGAAGACATAGTCTATAGATTGTTTCCCTACACCTTTGAGGGCAATGCCTCTACCTGGTACTTTTCCCAACAGCCTCACACCATCGTGTCATGGGAGAAATTTGAATTCTTTTTCCTTGAGAAGTTCGGAGACGACAAGTCTCCTGAAGTTCTAGTCATGGAGCTTTCTAGTTTAAGAATGAACCCCAAAGAAAAGATCAAAGACTTTTAATCAAAGGTTCTTGACACTAAAGAACCGAATCCCCACAGATTCAATGCCTGCCGAGAATCTTATTATCGCATATTATACGAAAGCCTTACATCAAAACATAGCCATTTGGGTAAAGAGATCCAAGAAATCCACATTGTTAGAAGCCTTCGAAGAGGCCAGTCAGATCGAGAAAGACATTCTCAGTTTAAAAGACACTACTAGAAACGAGACAAAGACTAGTTCATCGTCCAAAAAGAAAATCGAAATCCTCCCTAGACCTTCCCAAAACAAAGCTCAACCTGAAAGCTCAGTTTTAGAAAACTTACAGAAAGTCGTTCAAAAACTGTCCAAAAAAGTTATAGATTTGAAAAGGACGGCTGAAGAAGCTTCTTCGAGAAAAGGGCCTTACAAACCCCCTTTTAGGAAGCCTTTTCCCACCAACTGACCTAATCCAATACTGAAGGCCTAAATCTAGAAAGCCTGCAATTTGCTATTCAAACGATTCTAGAAGCACATGATAACTTGATTCCTCCCGAGATTCCTAAATAAGTAGTTGAACAAGAGACAGTAGAAGAAGATGAATTTTCTCTAAACATTTTTTGACATTTTTTGGATAGCATTTTTCAAGCTAATTTCGAAACAGTGCACCCTTACAATACTAGGAGCAAGACATCAAATAAGTCTTCTTCTAAAATCACTACGACTTTGCCTCCAAAACAGTCTAAATCGATTGAGACTAAACATAATTCAGTGAACCCAAGTTTAGATTATGATTTGGTTGAAGATTTAAAGAATCTTAGGGCTAACATTTCTGTTTATGAATTATTAAAATTCCCTTTTCTTCTGCAAAAAATGCTGCAGAATATTGCAGAGAACAATTTGAACAGTAACAAAGGTGTTCAAAACAACCCCAAAATTCCTCAGAAGGCCTCCGCCAAACTACTTCCGGGCCTCACGATAAAAGAGACCTTCCTGTAAATAATGTAACAAATGTAGATAAACTAGTTTTAGAGGCTGCGAGTAAAAAGCAACAAACTTCCACTGTTAATACTCGCAGAAATGTCCCTCCATTTTTGTTAACTTTTGAAATTTTCAATAGGAACGTACATAACTGTATGGTAGATTCAGGTGCGTCATCTAACGTAATGCCTTGGTCTATTTGTCAAAAGATTAATGCCGAAGTTCAACCATCTAGCTTGAATATTATCCATCTTGATCGAACTAGTGTTAAAGTGATAGGCGAATTAAGAAATGTGCTTATAAGATTGTCGTCTAATCCTAAAGTTCATCAAGTGATTGATATAATTGTTGTAGATATCCCAGAAGTTTATGGTTTATTTTTAAGTAGAGACTGGTCAGAACAATTACATGGCTATTTTGTGACGGATTGGTCTCACCTGTGGCTGCCCGAGAATGGAAAGACCAACAGAATCAAGGTAAATCGTGAACGTTATCTGAAGTTCACGGTGACTGATTTAAATGATCCCAATGAAACATTCACTCCTTCTGTCGATTCGCCCGAAATACAGGGGATGGATACTTTTTTCGGTAATTTCATGGCCGAAACTTCCACTATCACTAACCCGGAACAACAGTCTGAAATTTTAACATATACACAACCAACAACTTCTTCTCAGTGGACACATGCAACCGAAGAAAATCAAATATGGTCTCTGTACTTTGATAGGTCAAAATCCAAGGAAGGAGCTGGTGCAGGTTGTGTGCTCATCGATCCAGCAGGTAACAAGACCCTGATTGCTTGCAGGTTAGAATTTGAATGTAAAAACAACACAACATAATATGAGACACTCTTGCAAGGCCTCATAAAAGCATTAGATATGAACATTCCAAATTTGACTGTCTTTGGTGATTCAGAAATCGTGGTTAGACAGGTAAAAAATTCTATCCACTATTTATCCCCGCACCTTAAAAGCTATCAAACTGAGGTATGGAATTTGATGAACAAGTTTTCTGCATTTAACATAAATTCTATTCCTAGATCGAATAATTCAGAAGTTAATTTGTTAGCTAACGTCGCTTCAAAACTTTTTCCTGCAGAAGGCTTATCTCCGAATGCATTCTCCGTCGAACTATTGTTCAGACCGTCCGTCCCAGACAACATCACGAATTGGAGAGTCTTTGATGACGATCAACATATTGTAAGTTTTCTGCATATGGAAGAAACTTTCCAGGGCGCGGTGATTGATGAAGGAACCCATGATGAAAATCTTCGCGACTTTATGGTAATACCAGATCCGAGATCACCAGAATCTTCATCAGACATGGTAAACTCTATCCCAAAATTTGTAGTTAGATTAGAAAATTTTTATGATCTTCACGACAAGTTCAGAAAATCAGTGCACTGTAAAATGAATAGTTCCTCTTCAATGCATGAAAAGGTAAATTTGGGAACTAAAGAGAACCCACAGTGCATTAATTTAGGGGTGGGGTGTTCTGAACAAGAAAAAGTAGCGTTTATTAAGTTGTTTAAGGAATTCAAAGATGTTTTTGCCTGGACGTACGACGACCTGAAAACCTTTGATCCTAACATCATACAACACATTATTCCTATGAAACCCCAAACCAAACCTTTTCAACAAAAGTTAAGGAAAATGCACCCAAAACTCGAACCAACGGTCAAGAAGGAATTAAACAAACTCCTGAA
>SNQJ01S0118991.1:35966-51478 GCA_010110895.2 Picea sitchensis
ATAATCTTCCCAAATTGTTGATAATTGTTAGGTGATAGTTGCAGTTGGCGGACGTTGGTGTTGCGGGTGGACGTTGGTGCTGGCGGATGTAGCTGCGGACATACGTTGGTGGTTGGTGCTTGCGTTGGATCTGCGGGCGGTCACTATTGGTCTAGGTACTACATAGTTTTAAATTGTTTTAGTGTTAATTTTTGTTACTAGTTTAGAAGGTTGACATGGTCGAATACAACAATGTCCATGTACAGGGACATGCCCGAATTCAGGCATGTCCCTGTACATGGACATGGTTGTATTCGACCCTGTCAAACCACTATTTTATGAAATCAAGATGGTACATATTTTAAACAATTTGGTTTCTATTGTCAAACCAAAACCATTGTGTAGTGATTAGAGGATCAAATATCCAAACACATAAATTATTTGACTGCGCAACGAATTAAACGAGGACTAGAAAGAATGAATGTCCTCGATAACAAATATGAAGGCCTGGTTAAGAGGTTATATAATTATGAGACTTTTGGACATGAGAAACAACAATATCCCAACTGAAAAGTTATGGAATTATGAGTCCCCAGATCAACAGTTCAAAATATCCATGTAGAATCGAACGGAGTAATCATTGAGGTCAATTCATATTCTGATAATGAAGACTAAGCTCTATGTTATTTTCTCTCTGTTTTTTCCATCTCTGTTTTTTCCATGTCTGATACTAGTATTAACAGTCCTATATCTTAGTTGTTGTTATGATTTTGTTGATAAATATTTAAATAGCAAGCAATGTTCAACATGTTGAACTAATAACAACCTAGTTATTTTTTGAGATGAATGCCAGTGACACTAAGCATATCAATTTATCGTACGAGTATCCTGTGAAATACATAACGATATTCTATCTTGTTTTATATGCTATGTTTAAATATGTTGTAACTGCGGAGAAAAACCATCGGTCACGTGCAATGAAAGATAATGGAATCGAAACATTATTTTTACATAACCAATCTCATTTCAGTCACGTGCAATTAGATATCATTCGGTTGTATCATTTTTTTCCATTTAACCTAGCTCATCTTAGCTCATGTGGTGTCAAGACCATTTAAGTGCGATGGACGGGATGTTGAATACAATAGCTATCCATCCACATCTTAATTTGTTGCTACATAAGCGAGGTAGTGTACTGCTACGACTTGACTGCTTGATAATCCCCACTGTTATCTTCACGATCATCAGGTTTATTCATCTTATAATAGAGGAACTGAGCGAGACTATGCAGAAGTATTTTTTAAGGGTTTGGATTTGCTTGTCTAATAATCATTAATATCACATATACTATTGAGGGAAAATGAGAGAATTTATTCTAGAATTTTTGTCTTAATAAATTTAAGATAATAAAAACAACTCATTAAGGTCTACTATCAAAGGATACTCTTAAATATAAGAGCACACACACAGACTGTTGAGTCCACAAGCCATGACATATTTGGCTTCAGTTTTTGCCATTCCAAAGTCCTGACAAGAATGTTGCATACATTAAAAAAAAAAAATCAGATTCTACCGATACATTATCTACGTGTAGCTCAGAATAGATTGATTACTCTGAGCAATGAAACAAACAAATACAAAACACACTACCTTCCTACATAGGTTGCATGACCAATTAGCGCAAACATGAACATCAATGGATTAAGACCCTGATAACATAAAATGTAGCAAGTTTAAAGTTTAAACAATATATATCAATCTTACTCGTATATTTTTCATCTTTGATTAAATGCCACTGATATATTTTTAAATAATTCAGAGATACAAAATGAAAATTACATCAACAGTTCCTCTCTACACCTGTTAAAACAATTTATCATATGCAACATAGTTAGTTTTAATCATGAAATCTAGACGATGCACTTATGATTGAAAGGCTTATATTCTAAAATTAACTGGGCCAATTTTTTTATCTGAATACAAGAAGAAAACAATTGGTATTTTTTAGTTTAGTTATCAATAACAAGTATATATATTATGTAGGATGTATATAAAGTCACACCCTATCCAAAAATTTAAAACTGTATTTGAAATCTTACATTGAGGGATATTTGTGGAAGCAGTCCACCCATATAGATAGCAACCATAAGCCATCCTAAGCATGTTCCTACTAGACTGGTAGACTGTTCATCTATCATTGAGTCCCTGAGTGCAATTGCGCTCACTTCCTAAACTTGGACATAATCAATAATTTCATAACTATGAAGCAATTCGTGTTGCATTTTTAGTTATTGTTACACCCAATCAGGGATGATTTTAAGGATGTAAATTTATTTTTAAATGTAGAAACCTGGGCGAATCTTATTAATCCTTCATATGCCAACTATAAAATGTTGGCAATATTTTTGTAAAAGTATTCAAATTTCTAAGGATTTTATATGTTTGTATAAAATTTTGGCTATTTTTAAGGTAAAATAATTTTATCCTATAAAATTTGGGCGAATAATTTTTAGAATAGCGAATTATTGTTTGGGAAAAACCATGGAAAATTAGCCCATGAGCGAAATTTATCCCCTAAAATCATCCCTGCACCCAATAATTCATGTTATTCATTTTGGATTATTCTAAGTTCTACTTTAGCGAACATTAACCTACAGGATATGTAGATGATAACTACCTGCAAAATTTTCCTCCATGTAACTACGATTGATGTCGTTTATGCTTTAGTAAAAGTAGAGGTTGAACTGACGTTACAAGCATCTAACTGGAAGTAATTGAGCCCACCAACAAAGAATAATGTTACAACTACCTATAGAGCGCAGAAAGAGAAAGAGAATCTTCATACTCTAGTAAAATCACAAGAATTTTCTTTACAGTGGAAATTTGAATTAGATTTTGTACTGAATATAGTATGAAACCTACACTGCGGAGTATGCTTTTTGAATACTTAGGATTTCTCGGAACAAAATTGGAAAGCAATCCCTCATCGCCTATGATGGGCTAGTTTAGTGTAAAGCTCCGACCCCTTTGACCAGATCCATGGGAAGAAGTAGCCAAATATGAGCTTGGCATAGAGGTATGGTTGCCTGGGAAAGATCTCCCTGACCCGACAGATCAAACATTTTATTGGAAACCATCATATAAGGCTCGACAAGATATGTAAAAATAGAAACAAAGAGAAGGGGATGCGATTCTATCGGTATTTACATGTAATACAGGTTCCTTCAAATGGATCTCTCACGAGCTAGTGAAATAGTGTGAATAGGTAAACTAGACGCAGTTGTGCCCTTGGGAAATTTCTTTAGATATCATTTTCTATTATTGTCTAGCAAAGTAGAATTGTCTATGCTCTTCGGCACATTCACAGGCCGTGTCTTAGTGTTTTCAAGTTGATCATAATGAGCACAGTTGTCATGTTGTTTTTGCAGCAGAAATACAACATTATATAACAATATAGTCTCTAAATGTTTCCATCAGATTCCTGGGCAGGACCTTAATCGAGTAGAATTGTACAAGTATATTACAAACATGTCAAAATCTTATGATATATCCCACCATGGGTGAGGACTTTGCTTTCTTGGAGATTGTTTTACATTCATTGCAAAACTTTATGGGTGCATATCAAAAGATGGGGCAAACGACTGACAATTTTATCGATTTGATGAGGAGACGAAAGTCGGAGGTGATGGGCCTTGATAAATGGGATGTAGCAAAAAGTAAAGTTTCAAAAGAAAATGTAATTTCTATGTTCAATTTCAAGTATGGGCAAATCAAAAGATGTTTAAGGTGCAATATTTTAAACACCTCAACATAGCAGGACATCTTTATAATATATTTTTGGAAGCATATGGGAAGTTGTTGTGGAATGATGAGGTTCCACGTTACTTTGCTAAACACTTTTATGCAGATTTTTTCATGGACATGCACCCTGATTATACTAGCCTAACGTCCAATTATTATGGGGCTAGTAAAAGATGGACATATGAACGAAAATGGGCATATCGAAATGCGACATTACAGAGGTCTCCACGACCTTTAGTATCTCGTCCAACATGAGAATTTGCCTCACATTCAGAGTTGCGAGCTACATCAGAGGTTGGAAAAGATGATAGGAATGCAATTGGGGAAAATTTGGAATCGATTTTTTATGGTGTTGATGTTGGTTTGAACCCTCAGAGAGCAGAAGCCAATTATCGAGCTAGTTTTGTTTATAAAATAGATAAGGAGTTAAATACCATGTCAATATAAAATCTTAAGGAGTATGCAAAATTTTACTGTAATGGTTGGAAGGAGGTCATTCAGAATGATGAATCGAACATCGGATTGGTATGTGTTATAGTTAGTAAATTTTTGATGCATTTGAGGATAGTTTACTTCTAGTTCTAGATCTAGATACATATCATTATATCTATAAAAATAATTGAGTTATTATTGTCATTGATTGCAGTTTGAACATATGTTAAATGAATCTCCAGTAAATAAGAGACTTGATTCCACAAGTTTAAATTTGGATGGGTTGAATCAGAATGTGTTTTCTAATATTCACATATGAGCACTTTAGTTGTCCAATCTCCAATCTTTTGAATAAGATAAACAACATGAAATTTATGTTTTTGTATAAATGTGAACACATTGAATCCTAAATTTAGTTCTTAGTTGTGTTGTTCACAGATCCCTCTTCCATCTCTTATTACTTGGGCAGGCTTGTCCCAACTCTCATTGGGAGAGTTGCAAGAGGGTGAGAGTTCACATGTATCATTGCATGTCGAAAACAAATTTAGTTATATATGAAAATTTCAATGTCATTTAAATTATTAATTTAAAAGAAGAATGTCTTAAACAATATATAATTTATTGAATCTTAGAGTATGGTGGGTATAATTTATTGATATTCAGGTTGGCACATCACATGTATTACATGTTTCAAAATTTAAAACTACAATTTAATGTATTAAAATCATTTAAATTTAATTTTCAAATGTATGAATTTGAAATGTGTTATATAGGGCAATGTGGAGAAGAGAGTGTCTGAGAGTGCTTGAACAGAATGTGGAGAATGGAGTGCGAGAGATTGGGATTGAGGAGGATGCATCCATACCTGGGAAGGATGCGTCTATTCATGATGATTCTTAAATGTATGTTCATTGCACATTAGTGAGTTTTAATTTGCTTTTATGTTGGGCCTTTTATATAAAAGTGTTCAAGCTTATTTTTGTTGAATATACTTATATTTTTCACTTTTTTCAAATTTTTGTTTTCTCAACTTTTTAGTTTAACATTTCCTATTCATAAGATTACTCAATAGTTTCTATATAATGTTTCAATGCTTTGATCAATTATTTTGAAATATATAGAACCCCTATATAAATGTATCAATCTTATTTATGTTTAGATCATGATGAATACCTAATTTTGAACTTGAACATTTGATTATTTGAGAACAGACTCTATCCCACATCAGAAAAGGGGAAGTTTCTAATTTTTCTTCGATTGCATTCCTTCCCTTCTTGTCCAAGAATGGAGTAGTATGGACATTTTTATTTTCTGCATACAATGAAGTGAATTCCTTGTTGCTAGGGTATTGTCAAACTCTTAATTAATTGCTTACTAACCACACAAACCAACATTCAAGTAGATTTACAAATAATCTATGTACGTGCATGATCTTACTTATGTTTAGATCACGGTGAAGACATATTTCAAAGAGCATTTGATTATATGTAATATGAATACATCCCAAAGATGAAAGATTTAAATGGTTTTTGAAGAATGACTTAATATATGTGTAGATTTGTGTTTTCTTCATGTACAAGAAAGATTATATGAGAACATCTATTCCACCGCAGAAATAGGAGATAAGTATTTTCTGGAAGAATGGTTTTTAAAATGGAGATTTGTGAACTTTCATAGATATAAGTAATTTCTTGAAATAATGACTTAATATGGAGATTTATGAGTCCTTTAATTAGAAAGGGCATTTGAGGGCATTTGATTATATGAGAACATCTATTCCACAATAGAAGAGGAAATACGTATTTTATTGCTGAGGAGATAAGTATTTTATGTTGAGTAAATAAGGTCACCTCGCATGAGAACTTCACTTGAAGGATCTGAGACTTTATCCACGAGGAGATAAGTATTTTATTGGAAGAATGACTTAATATGGAGATTTGTGAACTTTTTGTATACACAACTATATTTATTTTCAGGGTATTATCTAACTCTGAACACAAAAATTGGTTACCAAGAACACAATTTTTCTCTTTAAACATTTGTAAGATTTTAGATAAGATTTTACATTGTTTAGATCATGTATGCTTAATATGGAGAGTAACTATTTTGGAAGTTTTGGAACTTCTTGATGGAAGTTTGGTTTAAAAAGAGTGCCAAAAAAGTGTAATAAAAAGAGAGCGATAATCTTAAATTTGTGGAACTCTGGTTGGGTATATTATTATTTCTTATTGTTTATTTAATATTTAGTTAAGGTATATATGCTAATATGTGTTATTGTTTTTATTTTATTTTATTTTTATTGTTACATATCTTTACATTATATTTGGTGGAAAGTATTGGACACACCCACTACACTGAGAGGGGGAGGGTGAACAATGTAGGGCTCTTTTTCCCAGAACTTCCCTTTCCCAAAACACATTAGTTAGCAATCACCATTTACTCATTTACTTATTGCTATCATTTATAATTAGTTGAATGTGAACACATATTAGCAATATATCATCAACAAATCATTACCACAAGGAACACAAGATGTATGTACAATTTTCTTTTTATTACGGACTACAATCTTTGGGTTATCAACAACAACTGAATAGAGTACAACTCTACAAGAGCACCAACTCTATAATGCAAGACTCAACTTACACTCTCAACACCAACTGAGATGAGGCAACAATCCTCAACAAATATCAATCTGTCAAAAACTACGTGATCTGTCAGTAGTGCAACACGCATATGTATGTGCCCTACCAATAGTACATTTCAGGTATGTACGTGAAAAGTCTGTACTACATCATGCATATCACTTTTGATATACTTAGGGTTTTCTCTTCAAGATGAACTTGGATCCTCCACAACCTTCAATCACATTCTTTCATGTCTCTCACTATCCGATCTGACCCATAACCAATCCCAACACATCCAAGCTCTCCAAAAACTTACTCATGCTCCTCGACCATACAATATGAATGCTACTCAATCATTTATACGCAATCAACATACTATAGCCATCATATCAGTACTGAATCATAAGAGTGTTTTTCACTCCATCAACCAACACAAACCAAATCACAACATCCATACCAAGAATGCCTTAAGCATTCACCACACAACAAACAAGAGTATTCATCAAGGCAACAATGTAATCATAACAGATATTCTATGGCAGATCTGAGCCTATAGAATGCAGATCTGGAACCTACTTCAGTCTTCAAGAGCCTGTCACCAGCTCACACATAGTCTTCATGACTTCATCCAATGTACACACTATGTCCTCATGTAGCCCGTGTATGTACATGCCCTGGCTCACTGCAGCCTACGTATACCTCAGAAACTAAGGTTTCTAAACTTTCGACATTTTTTTCCATCATGATATCAGACTTACCAAAACTTTGATGCGTCCATGAGATCCTCCAGATCTCCTCTTTCTTAGAATAGATCTTCAATACATGCTTAAGAGATACATTTTCACAAGAGACCCTTGCCTCTTATTTATACTCTCCAAGTAGCTTCATTAGAAGAATCTTCTAGGTCACTTAACCCACTTCTAGGTCACTTAACCCATTTTTCTCATTTTAGGGTTAACCAATTTCCATAATTAGAAAGTTGTCCATTACTTTATCATTTAAATATTCCTCCTTGACTTTGTCACCTCACTTATCATTCAAATACTCTTCTTTGATTTTGTCACTTCACTTTATTATTTAAATAATCCTCCTTGACTTTGTCACTTCACTTTATTATTTAAATAATAATTTCTTCTTTGCAAGCTCTTTGACTTCTTTGACTTTTTGGGGCTTCAAGCCTACATATGCGGGTCCTCCAACTTTGTAAGGCCATAACTCTCAAATCGTGAGGAGTTATGTGATGTTGCACATACCACCGAAAATGACATGACAAGAACTATCCATCTAGGATAGTTTCACTGATAAATTCACTGATCTTCATCTCATTATTCCACAATTAAGCATGGGTTCTCTTAACCATACTTCAAGGATAACTCAATCACAAAGCGTCTTCCTGTGAGGGATTTCACCATAAGGGGACCACTTTGGAGTTCATCCATTTGTACTCCTCATCAACCATGATAAGACAATAATGAGTCATCTTTACATCAAACCAACTATGCATCATATATCAAAGAAACCACATCGATCCATATTCATCTTCGTATCCTGTATCAATGACCCATCTTCATCTATGCATGACATCATATGACTATGATTCCACTTGACATCAATCCATTCTCATCAAGGACAATACATATTACATTAGTATGCTATGACAAGACATCAATCAATCAATCAATCCTTTGGCATCACTCAATCCCTTGACATCAATCAATCACTTGACATCAATCCTTTGACATCAAGCAATCAAATCTTTGATATCAATGACAACATGATCCAACAATCTCCCCCTTTGGCATTGATGGCAATACCAACATTGATGTCAACACCAATCATTGATGCCAACATGTAGACAAGACATTGCTCTACATCAATAGTCATCAATCACATCAATGTGACTATCTCTCCCTCTTTGACATAAATGGAAAAGGGTCATTCTCTGCTTGGGTTGCTCCCCCTGCTTGAACTCTCCTTCATGATGCTCCACTTGTTTGAATGCCTTATCTCTCACTTTTTGAACAAGGGAAATCACTTTGATGTATTGTTGAAGATATATCGCTCATGCTCCCCCATGTAATCATCGCCCCCCCTGGAACTATGCCTCTATGCTCTTCCTTCAAATATAAGGCTATTTTACAAAGTATGGATCTGATTAATATCTCCTCCTAAAGTCATGGGAAGAATAATGACCCCCCCTATGGGTATGTCTCCCCCTATCTTCTCTGCAATACAAACAATATGCTTCTGCTGCAAATGCTAATGTTCAAACAAATCATAGATCAACCACTCTTTCTATGATGATCCTTGGACCTGTCCATGCATAAAAACTTGTGCCATACCATGAAAAAAAGATATGTCAACAACGAAATAGAGAATCATGAATAAAACACCAACCAAGTACATAATGTACCAAATTGTATGCCAACCATGCACAACACCTATGTGCATCAATACCATAGAATATGCCATAAGAGATCACAATGGAGTGTATCAACCATATACCTCTACTAGCATGCCAACCTTGTGCATCTACCAATATTCCAACCATGTGCATCTACCAACATGCCAAACAAGTGTCATATCACTCATGATATGTCTCCACTATGAACAAAGTATCACAATCATGTATCTCAATCAATCAAGTGTCTCAACTATATCATCCCAACATATACCATCTATGAGTGTACCAAACATGTACATCAACATGTATCACCATTTGTACCAAGCAAGTACATCATCCATGCACCAATATGACAACAAGATGAATCCTCATACATGTATGCAAATACTTCATTGTCATAACCAACATTGTTCTTCAAAGGAAAATGCCTTAATCCATACTCATGGGTTAGTGCCATGCATAGCCTTTCATTTTATATCATCACATACATAATCCAATATGTAATGATGAAAACCTGCAGCAAACAATGTCAGAACCTACAACAAACTATGTCAGACCCCGCAACACAAAGTTATACCATCACATCAAACTGCAACCCATGTGCATAGCCCTTGTCCCTAGGCTTTACCACATATACGTGGCCTACTGCACAGACAACTCATGTATGTACGTGACCTATTCAAGGTCAGTTGACGTATGTACACGAATGTTACCACTGTCACCCACGTATGCTTTAGTAGATGACACACTTGAGCTTCTCTTAAGGATTCCATTGTGCTCTGGTTGTTCAGTCTTCTTCTCCCACTTCTGAATGTGTCCCTGCTTCTCAGAACTTGAGCTCTGAGCTTCCATCTTTTCAAACATGTCTCACTTCCTTACTTAATTCCTTCTTCTAGTCATGCTATATGAAGTCTTCATCATGGAGTTTCTTCTTGTGTTCCAACAATCCTGGGATTTGTGGCCAAATCCACTACAACTGTAGCATCTCATGCTATGACAGTGAACAACAATGTGTCCTACTTGATCACATCTCCAACACCTTATGGTGTTATGAAATCTTCCATTATTTCTCCTTGCATAAGATCTACATTCCAAAGCTTTGGGACCATAATCATTACATGAATAACATTGACCATGAAAAACACTTTCATACCTCTGCTTTGGTGTCCATCTTCTTTGAGGTGTAAGGATGGATTCTTGATGTCTTCCTTGCTTTGTTCTTTTCAAACTTTCCTTCCCTTGTGTAGGTGGTTGACTTGCAACATTATCTTCATCATTTGAGAGTGAGGGACTTACCTCATGCTTCTTTGAGGTGCTTGCTTCAACATGTGTAGCTTCTCTCTTGTATCCAAGACCTGATTTATCATTTGGTGATCTTTGACTTTCCAAGATCTCATTCAAGATTTGTGAGCTATTCAAGAATTTTTTTGACTTCTCTACTTTCTTTCTAAGATCAACAACTTCAACTTCTAACTTATGACATCACTCTTCCTTTTCATTTACTTGATACTTCAATAGTTCCTCTACTCTTTTGGATTCTTCAATTTGGGTCTTGAGATGGACAATAATTTCAAGACTTTTTCTAATCTCATCATCTACTTTCTGATCTTCTTTTTGGCAACAATAATATAATTTCTATTTTTTATAAGTTACCTACACAGGGTCTTTAAATTCTCGTTACTCATCATGACCGTTCTCACTAAACAACACTTGTCACTTCTCGCTTTTTACACATCTTCCTTTCAATTTTTGTTTTCATGACTGTAAGCATGAAAACTCACAGCTGGAATTGACACTTTGTTTCGATTTTTGATTAAGGAAAACTGTTCATATGGTCTATTATCGAATTATCGTATTTTTCTATGAACTTGATTGTTTCCCTTGTTTATAACCCCTTGGTCCTAAACATGCCTTGGTTACATAAGTGAAAGACCTCCACTCATTAATAATCGATTAATATTAATGGGGTTTTTGATTCATAAAACTTTTAATTATCCAATGTTTAATTGATACATTTACTTTGTAATCAAGTCATAAACGTGCATTCTATGGTTTTCAAGTGTTTACATCCTTATACGTGCTCATACGCCAAGGTGTCATATGAAGTACAACGTGATATTACTACTCTGTATGGCCTCGGGCTTCACGATCTCATTCCCATGCATGGTGATTAACGCCTCTGCCTACCATTTTGAACTATCATTGCATTGTTTTGTGGAAACTCGGGGCTATGACTCTGTGTTTTCTTATCAAACCCTACCTCCGATTTCGGTGTTGATTCCCTTCTGTTCGCCATGGCTCCAATGGTAAGGATTGAGCCCAATGGCATCCAAACCTTGTTATCGTATGACAACACCAGAGACGACTTAGAAAGGAACGACTGGCATTTGTTTATTGAAAAGTTTAAGGGTTTCAATCTGAGAGTTGCCCAAGAGTTTGCATTGACCTTTGACGGTTGTAGAGAAAAGATAGGTGACGTGCAGTTGGAGGTGACTGAAGAATTTTTAAACCAAGCTACGAGTTTACCAGCTGTCGAGAAAAAATGGTTCAAGAACGTAAAAGTTGAAGAGGTCCACTGGTCATTGTTGTTCACCTCAAGGAAAATTACCAGTTGCAACCGAGGTATGCATGTCTCATCTTTAAAACCTAGATGGCATGATTCATTAGCTATTGTGAAATAGTTCATTACGTGTGAAGGAAGATTTGGGTTGGTTTTCTTGTATCACCTGTGATTGCTTATGAGTTTCATTGACTTCTCGTTGAACATGCCCTAATTCCTCCTTAGAAGTCTGTACAAGATGGGAAAGCGTTTTAGGAAGCATAAGTCTGATTCTAGTTTGTTCCATCATGGTTTAATTAAGATTATCCTTGTACATCAGTTGCAATCAAACAACGATTGTTGGGATGCTCTTGTGTTACGAAATGGCTTTGGTAATAGTGAGTTGGGACAGGTTGACAAGCCTGTTATCACAGAAACCCTTGTGAAACCTACCACCTCTCCTTCACCGCTCCTGCCCTGTGATCCTATCTCTAATTTGGAACCCTCGACCTACCCTGATGGTACTCAATTGGACACTCAACTGGATTCACACCCAAATATTTGCACGAAAATTGTTAAAAAACCCACAGGGAAGAAACTAAAGGGCAACGTCGATGTTAATTATAAGAATAAAAGGGTCGGCCGCTGGATTTGACGATGTGATCGAAACAAATCCAAACCCTCTGTAGACACAAACAATACGATTGAATTAAGTGAAGACTCGGATTCAGAAATTGAAAGTTTCTTGGCCGAAGAGTATCCATTGTCATATGGACTTTGTCCTGATAGACCCTACGAGTATGTTACCAACCTGCCACCTGTGTAAAGGACAATCCTAATTTTGATGGCATCAAACTCCGTGACAAACCTACCTTTCGCATGGACGATGCTCCAATCGTTAATGATATCAGTGCCAATGCACATTCTCTACAACCACTGTGTAATGAATGTCGATCCTGGATCGACAGGTATTATGCAGATGTGCCTTTGCTACAGTCCAGGCTTAAATCTTTGAAAGACCAAGTGGATTCGTTGACCAACGAGAACAATAGGCTCCAATCCATAGCTCAAGTAAAGGACAAACGCCTAAAAACTACAGGGTCTGTCATTTTTAAGAATGTAGAGGCAACAACAACAATAGTAAACTCCAAGATTGCTTGATATGTTTAATCCCTTGATTTGAGGTATGATCTTTTTCAAGTTTAGCATGATTTTGTCTCCGTCAATTTAGGATATACGATTTGTTGAATAGATTACTTTTCTTATAAAAATTAGTTTGTTTTGTTTGTTGAATAAAATATGATTGTAGTAGTAATTATAACTAGCTACAGAATCGTAAGATTCTATAGCCAGTTAGAAAAAATTCGAGTTGCTTGATTTTATAATTGAAAACATATCTAAAATTTCCCCATTTTTGTTTGTTAACAAGAACCCATGATTTCTAAGGAGATTTGAAGCACTGTTGAGATCTTCTAGCCATATGAACTTTATGTTTTTAGTAAATAGATTAGGCTGTTTGTATTTTGATATCGAGTAAAATCAGGGAGGTTGCATCCCCCATATTTTTGGAACAAATTTGATATTATCAATAGGAAACATTGTGTTCATGGAACCTATATAAGCATGTTATTTTGTAAACTTGAAATCATCTCTTCCTGGGGAAAGACTATGGATTTTTCATTTACAGATTTGAATGAAATATAATACTAGTTACATCTTTAGCTTTTCCATATTGTGGTTTTATTCAAGTTATGATTGTTTCAATTTGCAATTAGATTGTGATTGCTTTCACTGTCATGGTTTACTACAAGTTGGCATGATAAAAATTTACATGTTATCCATGTTTTATGTTCCAGATTTAGCACACAACAATCATTTTGTTCACACTTAGATTAAGAGATTTATCTTCATCATTTGTTGAACATTTATACACAAGTTCTCACAACAGGATTTATCTTAATGTGGCTGCTCGTGAAATTATGAGATTGCTGTGATCACATCTCTTATATGTTTTATCATTCGAATTCCATTATTGTTGCTTCACATTTATGAGAAGCAATTGTAGGTTCCGTTGCAGGTTTACTTCATGAGACAGGGAGATTGGATGCTGCACATTGAACAAATATTGGATGCGATAATAGGTCAGTTTGCTAGTTTAATTTCATTAGTTTAATGAATACAGAAACTTCCTGTAGCTAAAACATTTTCTATTATCTGTGATTTTTGTTTTCAATTAGACAGTTTGATATTCCATTTCTTGGTTATAAACATTATAAGAAAATAAATCAAAAAGATTGAAAAATACCTTTGCTGTTGTTTAAAAAATCAATTCATATTCGATTTTCGTGGATTTAAATTAAAATTCGTATTTTGTAAATGTTATATATATATATTAGAAATAGAATCATTTGTATATATTGTATATATAATAATTGGATCTATTTTATAAATATTAGTTAGTTAAACTGTAAATACACATTAGATCTATATATAGTTTTTAGCAATTGTTTTTCATCAAGTTATTTTATTTTCTTTAGTTTAGTTTTTTCGCTTTCTTTAGGACTTAGATCGGCCAACGAAGCCGCTAAACCCGTTGGAGTGGATTAATCCAAACAACTTGGGTTAATTAGACAACCCCGGACCAGATTCACTCCTCCAGTTGACGAGCGGTCAATTTCGCCCGTCAACAGGCTGCTTCCACCAAAAACCCACAGAGAGCTCAAAAGAAGGGAAACGTCCTCTGGTGACTTACAGATGAAACCGAACCATCCTTTAGTGAGATAGAGTATCTCAGGGGAGTAGCCAATGAGAGGAAACCAATGCGATTTGATCCAGTCCTCTAGTGGATGGTTTCTTAAGAGTTTATAGGAGATTCGACCCACAATACCGCAGAGCGACATTCTGCAAGTGTCTTCTAATCCCACATCTCCTCCCAGCACCATACGTTTAGCCTTTCTGCAAGATTTCCACTCCTTCCAACTGTAAGAGGCGACCGAGTTAGTAGGGAGTTTTGGAGCCCGTTGAGGACAAGGGAGTGTGTTGCAGTCGGAAGGAGTTGAGGAGGAAGGAACCTTTGTAATGGGGATGTCAGTAAGGGGGAAGGCTGGCCCAGAGGCCTTGGCATCAAATAGAGAAGGAGAAGACAGACTAGAGGGAAGCCCAACCGGATGGGTAGACTTGCTTAATAAGTAAGTAGCTCCAAAAAATTTATTCTCGAGAGAGTCAACGGTTTCAAAGAGTCCCACCTGTCGCCAGGCAACCTCATCAATAGGGCTCATGAGGTTATTTAAATTTCTTTCCATTTCAGTAAAGGTTTGGGAACTCATCCAGGCCCACCTGCACCAGCATCAATGACACTGATAGGAAGCACAGAGCCAAGAAGTAAAAAACAAGAGGGAAAAGTGACCTTTGGTTCAACCACAGTTTCCTAAGTGTCAAAACCCTGGATAAGAAGATAAGACCAGGACACTAAGTGACAAAAGAAGGTGCAAAAGATAAAGAGAAGGGGACAGAAAGACACAAGGAACTGCACTGGAAGTGTGTACAGAATGGGCAGGGTGAAATCAACAACGAAACATGAGCTAGTGCAGAAGCTAGTTCAAGCAACAAGAAAAAGAAACCAGTTCATAAAAAATCCCAAGAAGAAACGCCTGGGACCAGAAGAGCTCCTGGTTCGCCTCCATACGCGAGACCGCAGTGGAAGTCCTTGGTTGAGATTTAAAGTATCTAC
>SNQJ01S0118992.1:0-27423 GCA_010110895.2 Picea sitchensis
CCATGGTTAGACAATATGAATCAAGCCATTCTTATTGCATGGGGTTTTATCATTTTTCTTTTCATACCCTCTTTTATTCTTTTTTTGTTCTTTTTCCTTTTTATTTCTTTTCTTTTCTTTTTATTTCTTTTGTAAATCATTTGCAGAATGAAATATTATTTACAACAAAAATACAACTAGAGGGAAAATTTCTAGTCACCAGTTGATCCTATGAAACATAGGGTTATAAAAAGAGACATTGGGGATTTGTTGAGGCAAACGCTGTTAAAGAGGTGAACAAATTTTTGGTCTGATTCAAGTTAATATTTTGATAATATCTCTACATTAGAGGTGCCACTAAGGAAAACCGAATGGATTCTTCTTTTTCAACATCCAATGCATCAAATAAGATCACCATTACTTCTACAAGTATTTCCTTTGAACAAGAATTTGGGATGTAGTTTCTGAGAGAATAAGATAACCCTTCTCATAAGGTAGCCTGAGTTTTGAGTTGCATAACTTTCTTGTGTTCAATTTTTCTGTAGTCTTGATCAATGAACATACAACATTTCTCAATACTATTCAAGGAATCTACTGAATTTGTTATTAATACTTGGATAAATGGTCAAAGTGTGTTTCTATCACTTGGAGATTGTATATGCCAATGAGGAAGAGACAATAGTTATTGTGGTAATTTAATAGATTAGAGGAAATGCATATGCTCTGGTAAGAGTTAATTGGATAGACATTGGTATGCCATCTTTTCCTTTAATATTTCCTTTTGATTTCCATAATAGGATATTTTCAAAGTATTTGTAGGTTTCGGTTAGTGTAGATGATACACACAACACTGTATAGGTTATTCAGGTAGTTACAAAATATGTTGGAGGGAAAGTAACATTGGAACTAGGGTCAATACCAGGGATCAACACTAAAATCACTTCGTTTCTTGAACACGATGGCTGGAAAATGGTGAGATTCATTTCTTCTGCCTATAACATGTAGGTATTTCATTTTTAATTGAATAATAATCACAAGGGATAACCAAATTTACTATTCAGAATTTGGGTAAGAATAGTTCCATTTAAAGGATGAGTTGTGTAATTTTCATTCTAGTGTACTCCTAGAGTAACTTTTAATCCTCTAACTTTATATTATTGTTTTCCATCACCCTACTAAATTTTACTTGGGTGGGTAAAGGAGTAGGATTTTGAGGAAATTAGAAGGAAACATAATACCCTCTCATACTATTATATTAGTTATGTTGGTCCAATATATATTAATACCTAAGTCTATTGTTAGATTAGAGATACAATGTTTATCACTCCTTTGGGGTACTAATAGTGTGAACAATCATTTCCTTGTATAAGTATTAGATCTATGTTATCCAAGTTTAATTGATTTAGTTCCTTATACATGACTATATAAGTTAACCCAAGAAGGTTCTATATGGCTTGCACATGATTGACCTTCTTATAGTGCTTTAACTGGATAAGTAAGTAACTCAAAACCATTACATAGCGCTTGTTATGATTTGGTTGTCCCATTTTTTTATTAGATCTCTAACTGCAATTAAGATTTTACTTATGCCAAGCAATTCTCATTAATATTATGTGCTTTTCTCTTCCTCGAATTTACACTTCCGGATTTCTAGGACGGTGATTAAGTAATTAGATTACTTGCACGCCTAAAAATAAAGTTGATGTATGACTGCTTCAGTAACTAGGTTGCTCATGCGCCATGAAAATAATGCATTGTATGATTGTTTTAGAAATTTGTTTACCTTGCGCCATGAAATTAGAATTGATGATTATTCTTTGCTCTATTGGAATAATGCTAATGAATAAATGATTGAGTGATTAGATTTATTTGCGCCATGTATTAAATTTTGATGTATGATTGGTTATGAATTTGCTCAATCTTGCATTTAGAAATTAATGTTGATATATGATGAGTTATGCAATTAGATTTCTCGTGTTCCATGAAAATAAAGTTGGTGATTACTCTTGCGCCATGATTAATTGATGATTAATGTTGATTGATTGATCTAGTTGATTGTCATCTTTATTGGATTAGTGAGATTTATACACCTCCTTGTTCCTCGGAACAATCTCTAGCCCTGAGACCTTAAGTGGTCAAAATCAATCGAATGAATCCTGGGCTTGAGCGTTGCTTATGTGTCCTAGAGGTACTAACCATGCATGGTAGGTTGGGCAGATATTTATTTTAATATTCAGTGCCTGGTTGATCATTACTTATATTTTGCTTCAGTTGATTGTGATGTGTTGAACCACGTCATTATTTATGTTTATGCATTGAACATGTGTCACTGCTATTATTGTTAATGCGTGGTCTTGTGTCATTATTTATTTAGATGACGTGTCTCTTGTAATGATTTTAATTATGATGTCGTGTTGATTATGCGTTGCTATGATTTATGTGTTGACGTTAATTGCATAATGCAATTTTTTTTATCACCTATTGTACTTCGCTATTCGTAGTCGTAACGGAGGGGCCGTTACAAGAATAAATCATAGAATATATAGAGCTCGTTCACCTCCAAATTGATTGATTCAAGTTGGTCGATAGTGTAATTTATCTTTTTACATCTGCATATACCTTTGTTTGTGCAATTGGAATCTTAAAATTATTTGCTGTGCAAAAAGACCAAAAATTGTTTTGTAGGACAAAGAGGGAAAATTGTTTGAATTTGCCTTCTTAAAATGCCATCTTAAGGGAAATTCACATCTAGTGGTGAATTTTGAATGATGAGATGATGGATATATAAGGTATTGAGTTATATGCATGCAATAATATTTATTGTTACATGTACAAGTCTAAATTGCTTTATAATGATAGATGATAGATTAATGATTCCATAAGTGAAATATTGTGGTTGTGGATTGCTGTTGTATATGAACATACCCAATAGGGTATCTATGAAAGATTGATTTCATATTAGGGTTTGAAACTGTTATCCCTGATCCGAGGGATAACTAAGGAGATCATGTCTCAAGGCCCACAGATCCTAGTCATGGAGCGTTGAGAGTCGAATAACTTGAACTTGGCCCCGGAGGGCCCCTCTTTTCTTTAGTGCAGCGTATTTGTAAGCAACAACAACATCCATCCCACTAGCATTGTCCTGAATTAGCAGTAATTATTGCTCCATGAGGTAATGAGTACGAGTATATGGTATGTGTCACTCTGATTATTGAAGCACTTGAACAGGTTGCATTTAATTCTCCTTCATTTCATAACATTTGCTTGGAAATTATGCTCTTTAAATTGTTCATACATGGGATGGTAACAAGATGCCCTAGTAATTTGATCTACCTTTGGGATGGTTTTCCACTGGGTGGGTTCATGAAGAGTCATTGTCCATTCCCTCCATACTTACCACTTTCCATATTTATTCCACTCATGTTTCCCCTACCTTTGTTCGAGCATTGGGATTGCCACACTAGGAAGAGTAACCTTGCCTTGTGGGAAAAAGGGGATAAAGGAATAGGGGGTAAAAGTAGCTAGAAAAAGTTAAAAGCCAGAGAATAAACCTTTGAGATGATTCACCTAGGGATTCCCAAGAAAGAAATGAAAGGCTTCTATGTAAGAAAAGGGAACCTGCAAAATAATAATCCTCAAGGTATTAGTTGGTGGATGGGAGGTCTCATTATGAGCCGACCTATTAGGACCATAGGCATGTAGCAGTATGACACTACCATCTCTGGTCACCAAGCTAGAGTAGTGGCTCTTGGTGGCATAGCCAAGAGAAAGGGGGTCTCATCACGAGCCAACCTTCTCATTTCCATGAACCGCTTGTGGGTAACGCTGTCATCTCTGGTCACCAAGCTGAGACAGTGTCCCCCATCTCTTCCCTTGAAGCATAAAAAGATAAAAAGCAATAAAAATAAGAATAAAAGTCATTAAATGGGCTAGGAAACAAAGGAATCCATGATAAGGTGTAGTTCACCCTCTACAAAGACACCCACAGGGAAAATCTACATTTCCCTATTATCACTGCATCCTCTGCCCAAAAGTTTCCCCTATGCCACTTCACACACACTTACATGACCTAGATTAGTTCACACCTAGGAAACACCCCAAACTTAAGGAGAGTTAAGCTCAATAGAACATCCCGAGACCTTTTCCAAACCTGACTTGTTAAACTGCATAACGTCTTTGAGCATTTGTCTGGGTAAAGGGGGGTTTGATGCACATGTTTGGGTAATTTGATTATTAGATGTGATTGTCATTGCTATGATCCCTATGACTTATGAGCCCCTCGAGGGCATACTTGTTGTTGCTGCAGGAAATTGCCCGTGGAAAAGTACATATGGGGAGATGACTAGCTCAGACTTACATAGGGATAAAAACCCACAGATGGATGCTGTGACCCCATCCGGGGGCATAGAGATGTCAGAGACTTGCACTAAGAAGAAAGAAGGATGTTTTACCAGGGACACTTTGGCAGACCTAGACCCAGGGGGATCTTTCTCTTCCACCTGGACGTTGGCCTTGGGAGGCCCATGATGTCACCTTTCTGACCCTAGATGTCACCCACATCAATATTGACATTATGGAGACAATTGTGTGCTAATTGACATGCATGGCATCATCTAGGGCCTTGGGAGGTCTAACATTTTGCAGATTAGGCCCAACGTTCCACCCATGAGGTTCAAAGTGACCCTAGGAGGGCATGACGTCACTTCTAAAAAATATTTTAGGGTTTATTTATTCGAATTTATGTAAAACTGGATTTTTCATGTAATTTGGCCATGTTGTCCTTTTGATGACTTAAATTTAATTAAAGGTCATAAATATTGTATAAATATAGAGATAAAACTCTCATTTTTTCATAATTCATTCATCACACAAGTGTGAGGTCTGAAATTTGGCCCTCTTTAAGGGTTATTGCCTGAAATTAAGTGGTGCACAACTTTTGGGGAGGCAAATCTTGGTGTATTTTGGAAAATTTTCATTATGGAGGATCTTCAACTAGGGTTTGGCTTGATTATTCTTGGTGAAGTAAGTAGAAAATATGAATTTATTTATTGTGAATGAATTCTTATGGTGAATTTACTTGTTTCATGTCAAAGATTATGAAATTTCTTGCTTGAAACCCTAGGAGAAAGACATATGTTATTATCTTTTTCTCTATAATCTTCCACTTGCTAAAATTTCTTGAAAAACACCTCTCTAGAAGTAGATACTAGAGCCCTACCATTGTAGCACTCTAGTAACCCTACTTCATTGCCTATTGCATATTTTGTTTCAAATTTCTCTAAGGAAAAGATAAATCGCCAGGGCCTAATTTTCATTACTTCCTAGCAATTATCTCTAGGACTTAGATGTTTGAGGCCTTGGGCCACCAACACCTTTCTCATCCTCTCCATCTCCTTTGACTAAGAATTATCATTGCTATTTTCCTTTAAGATTTCTTGATGCCATCATTGACTCCATTACCCTAGAAGGCACTAGTGTACCACTACAAGTGATTGATTGATCAAACTACTTTCAAGCTATCCTCTTTGGAACATCCACTAACTCCTACTAACCGTAGATTAGCCTAATTCACTAACCAACTTGCTGTTGTTGCAAAAGATTTCTACAACCATCTAACATCAGCAAATTGACCTTAAAAGTGACATGTTATGCTAGCTAGACATTGCTAAATATGCTTGTGAGTATCTAATATCAATTTGCCTAGTTAAAGCTACCTTTTCTAGTCTTTTCTCAAGCATTTTGAAGCACAGTTATTGTGGTTGTTACAAATTTATCATTGATGTTGTAAACTGTTGTACTACTGAAATTTTATATCAGCTAGTACATTTTTTAATATTTCATTGTATTATGAAGCATCAATATCATTTTGGTACTTGGAAAGTGCCCTTTTTCTATTTTTTTGTCTTGTTCTGGGTAGGTACACAATATTATTCATTTTCTTCATCTCTATAAGACATAAAAGAACCTTTTGAACATTTTCTTCATCTCTATAAGACATAAAAGAACCTTTTGAAATTCAGTGACCTGTGAGAGGGAGGAACTTTCTTATACTTTGGCCTCAGCCTTCTCAAAACCTCAAGTCATCGGGACATATCCCTTTGGGGTACATTGATATATTCTTAAATAGAAAGGGGTTTCCTATTAAGGTGACAATGATGGTCACCCCTCGTTACACCAAATTTTCTTTCAATCGCTGGATTTTGGGTAAGGCAAAATTGTGGCGATAACATTTTACGCCATTTCCGGTTAACACTGAGTCAATATTCCTCAGTGATACTTTTTTGGTAAGCCTTTCCTTCAAAGCCTTTATATTACAAAGATTACTTGGCGACTCCATTGAGGGTGATCCCCTCTTTCCTTTTGATGATCCCTAGAAAGATCATCTTGCGAATCCACTAATGACAAAGAAAACCATGAGTTTTCTCAATGGTTGATCCAGTGGGATAATGGTACACCCACCTTTTCCAACCGCTCAAAACAGCCGGGTAATTTTGGCAATTTACTATTTTAGTGTGTTTTAACTTCTAGGGCCATTTGAGGGTCTAAATGAAGGTTTTTCAGATTGACCCAACTCAAAGATAGCCAAAGGCATGACTGAAGCCCAAAAATGAATCTCCCCAAAATACCTTCCAACGAGCTATCATAAGCCTAAACGCTATCATATGCAAAAGTTACACCTCGAGAAGTTGATGCATCAACTTACCCAAACTGGGCCCACATGACTTTTACGCTTATTCCTAGGGTTAGGTTTTGATGTCGGGTTTTTGGAATTCTTGTTTATTATTAAAAGGCCTTCAAAGCCTCATTGTAATCATCTTCTGCTAATGTGAGTAATGCCACATCTCTCTCAAGATAAGCTTCCCACCATTCTAACAGTCTCAGATTTTTACAGCTTCTGTATTACTTTCATTAATAGAAATCATGTATTATCAGATTCTTTGTTTATGTATTGCATATCCGATATATTTCGCTATATTATTGATATATCGCGGATATCTTTGTGCAATTATTTATTATATCTCCGCTGTCATTTCGCGCCGAAAATAATCCGCATCAGTAGTATCAGAGCGTGTTGTTCTTGGATCGCTTTTCGTTGCATGTCCCTCATGAGGTATGAGTAGACAGAAAGTTGGGTCTTTGAGCTTGTCTCTCTCAATAAAAATCTCACACACCCAAGAAACCCTCAATGGTGGAAGAAAGAAAACGATGCTAAAGGATCTATCACCGGTTGTTTGAGCAACCTCTCACACTCAGGGATCTAAATGATGGAGAATTTTTCCTACGTCCTTCAATGCTCCCTGCCAATAGAATTAGGCACATCTTCATCAAGTGGCTACTTTCTTTGCTTAACCTTTCCTTTCAAGGTACAAGTTAATTTTGATATCTCATATTTGAAGGATAGATAGACGCGTAAGCCCTAGAAAAATGGTTAACTCGCTAGAAGGTTATTTCTCCGTTCTCACAATTTTTCGGACAGAGAAAATATCACCACCTTCGCACTCCTTAAATCTCTCTCATGTCAAACATTGGTGGAAACTTAATGGGAGAAAAGTTCCAAAGAGGAGTCCGAATATATAATGAGCCCACTTGGGATTTTTTGTGGATGCAGAAAGGAACAATATTTCCCTGTTAGCAACTATGAGGACAAGTACGAGATGGGCCACACTCATGGCAAGAGAGGGGCCATAGCCTGTGACCACCAATACCTTCCATACCTTGGTGCACACCGTCGGTATCAAAGACTCAATGACATTTGGTTTTGAAATACCGTGGAGGACTCTCTACAATACATAAATACATCCAAACTAAAATGGATTTTCTCGATATCTCATCACTTAGTACGCTTTCTTATCGACATGATGTTAAAATCGAAAGGTAAATTAAGCAATGTAACAAACGGGAGTTTGGCTCCTTCCAAATATGCAACAAACCATGATAAAGATATCCTGAATAGATAATCTCCAAACCAGCCCAAGCCACAGGAAAGAAGGGTCACGGAAAGACAAAGAAGGACACTAAAAAAATGGTGCGATTTCCACAAAGCCCTTGGCACAACACAAATGAATGTCTCTCAAAAATCATCATATCGGGATCAAAGAGAAGGAGTCAAACCTTGATTCGCACCGACATGAAAATACCGTAAAGGACATCATCGACGTGAGACTCCCTAATCGCCATTAAGTTAAATCCACAACAATTCAAATCCGAACCATCGCATCCTGAAGAGGGGAGCACCTTTTCATTCACGAGGTTGTGAAGGGGAACCCCCACTACATTTTATTGTTGGATAGCTTAAGAAGCCGTAAGAACCTCATCTCAACATAGGTTGTCAAATAGTTGGGATTCGACAACACCACACCCCAACCATACAATATCGCAGGAGCCAAGGGACGATTCGTGGTCAACCAACAAAGGTTTCCATCATTACACGACATCAAGCCCTTCATGGCGAGGTATTATGTGATGTTTCCCACTGGATGTTTTTGATGTTCTCTTTGGCCAACCGTGAGATAGCGTGGAAGTTCCACTATTTATGAGTCTCGACTCAGAGTGCTTCATTGCTTTGGGGTCATCTCTACGTATCACTTAAGTAGTTCACTAACGGCTCCGTTCCAAAAGTGTCGCAAGGTAGTATCTCATATTGAAAATTTAGCTTCTTCACAATCTATATCATGTATGAGGACAAAAGGACACCGCAACCACTACAACCTCACCATCATTCTCATCCAACAAAGTAAAGTCGACAATGCTAAAAATGCAAAGATTTATTCTCAAGTATTAATCGTCCTCTCATGTATCTCGACTCTGTTGAACAAATTAACCTCAACATAATTGCGGATGTAATTCCACAACCTATAAAAGACGACATCTCCAAAGTGTTAAGCCTTCATTATCACTCATTACCCCTCAATTAGCATATTACATTAGTAATGTTATTTTATTTATGTTGGATTTATCCCATTAGTTGTAATTAACCTCTAGTCTCCTATATATACCAAGGAGACATTTTCATTTTGAATCCTCATCTTCAGATTGAACATTTAAGTGGGTAAAAGGAGGTTGCCCCTTGAAGAGGCTTATTTTCTAAAATTATCTCTTTTTCAAGCGCTGAGTAATTCTTCAGATTTTCTATGCTTTTTTGATATTTGGTTCCTAACACTCCACAAGACAAGCAACTCACCAAGATGTAGATTCAACAAATCCATTTTCCCTCTGCCCTCTGAACTCAACGCAATGGAGAGAACATTGCTTCCTAAGAGGGAGGATTGATCCAGTGGATATCTATAATAATCTAATTCCTTTTCCTAACTAGCTCAAAACAAACAATTTTATGGAAATTTACTACTTTTATCAATGTTTCAGGTTTTAAACTTCCAAGGCCATTTCAGGGCCTAAATGAAGATTTTTCAGATCGACCCAAATCAATAATATCCAAAAAGCATGATTGAGACCCCAAAATGAATATCCCTCGATGATATCTTTCCAATGGCTATCATACACCTAAAACTTACAGTCAGAGCGTAAAGTTAATGACCTCGGGAAGCTGATGCACCAACTTTACCCAAATGGGCCCACATGAATTTTATGTCATTCTCGTTGGTGTTTTGGATGTAGAGGGTTTTGACATTCATAAGCTGTAAAAGGCCCTCGCAGCCTCATTAATATTGTAACTTCATATTATTGTGAATGTAGTCGTCACATCTCTTCACTCTGAGATAAGTTGCCATCATTCTAGCCAGCCTCACCTCGTATTTTTACGCCTTCCGTACATTTTCATTAATAGAAATTGTGTACATCGTATGTCTTTGTTTATGGTTGCATCTCTATATATTTATGTTATATTATTGGATATAATGTGATATCTTTGTGCAATTCTTCATTATATCTCCACTCTCACTTCGTAATGGAAAATAATCGGACAATAATGGGACCTAAGAAATTTTAAACCCTTAGATATGAGTAAAATTTCGTTACCCTAGACAAATTACCCCGAGGTATGAAAAATGGATCCAGATTCACTGGTTGTGATGGGGTTAGAGTTGACAATCACATGGTTAAATTTTGGACTTTCTTTCAACTCCACCCTATGAGTGATGATGATGAATATTTAGCAATCAAACTTTTCTCTGCCAATTTTCATGGAAATGCTAGGAAATTGTATGATCTATCTTCATGATCGCTAGCATCATCGCCTATGGACCAATTAGAAGAACCCTTTCTCAAAAAATGGGGATTAAATTATAATATATCCACATGCTACTAAAAATACCTGAGTACATGAAACAAACTAAGAACGAGACTATTAAGGAATTCCATACTAGGTTTGAGAAATTGCTATATTATATTCCTAGAAGCCACTATTCTGAAGACAAGTACCTCCTTTACCTCTATACAAATGCACTCTTAGTGCATTTAGGGTTCCTCCACAATAAAAGGGGCCAAAACCAATCAATGATTCCTATTACATGGCCACACAAATCGAGATGAATATATCCTTGTTCAAAAGAGAACTCCTCCTTTATCCAGAGATCAAAATTAATGACCCCAAAGATGCCCGGGATACTCTTGGTCCGGGGAGATTAGTTTCCCTTAACACCTTCATTAGTGAATTCCAGGAAAGAAGGGAACAAGTCATTGACCAAAAAGAGGTTGAGGAGAGGGATCCTAATAAGGGTTTTCAATCCCATGAGGAAGAGAAAGAATTTATTCATGCTTCTACCAAGGATAATGAAGATCTGTTTGAAGAGAGAGAGCCTAAGGATATTGAACATAATGATGAAGTATTAACGTAAGCCTCCTCCTCATGAATCCATCCACGAATCCTATTCCTCCTACACAAACAATAGGGATGATGTTATTCTACTTTCCTTTCAGGTTTTAATGATACCTTATTCTATGATTCAAAATATGAAGAAGTAAAGGAACCCTTCAAGGATATAGGTCCTTCATTTTCTGATGAAAAGATGATTAAAGAGACAAATATTGGGGATGATGTACTGGATGCTCTTCCATTTGATGAAGTTATCCAAATATTTGAAGCTCCTGCACAAGAATAAGTAAACATGGTAAGTCATTTCCCTTCCCAAGATTTTGACGATGCTTTATTCTATGATTTGGAAAAGTGAAGAAGTATTTGAGGAGCCCTTGGATGCTTTAACCCTTCATGTTAAGTGATGAAAAAAATATCTTAGTTAATAACATTGACGAGTTCATACATGTTGGGAGGCATAAGTGGGATGTAATTGGTTAAGATATGGATCCCATTTACGACATTGAGAATCATTTCCAAGTATTTCCTTTATGTTATCACAACAAAGTTATTACTAATTCAACATTGGCAACAAGGAGATGATATAATTATAGATACTTTCCAAACACCCAGATGACCTAGTTCTATATTCTCCCGATGATTTTGGTCATACCTTGAGGATTTTATGAGTACTCCCTTGAGCACTTGGATTCATTCCAAGAAGAAGATTATCAACCATCGCTGTGTTCGCCAGATCTTGATAAGATTATGTTGCTTGTTTGAAGCAGGATACTTGTGACAATATTCCCACCCTTATTTTCCTTCATCTCGCTATGTCACTAAGAGTATGTTTTGGAAACATGTCCCTTTGGTTCCAAGTATTCTCTAGGACAGAGCCTTCTTTAGAATTTAAGGGTAGGTTGTGTACCTTAAGAAGAATTTTATTATTACAGTCTTCCAACTTCCCATTAATATATTTCCAATCACCCTCTAGGATCTTACCAAGCATCTTCCTGAGTCTTCATCACAAAGAAGAAGTCCAAGGTAGCCAAACTTTAGACTCTTTGATTCAGTCTTTTGAGCCTTTTATTTTCACGATCCCTTTCCGAGATGGATTGAGTACTTTCCTAGAAGTGTGACTTGGCATAATTTTATCCCTCCCTCCCACCTCCATGAGCTAGAATTTACAATTTTCATGATGTAATACATGTTCTAAATCATGTTATTTTTTTGTGTTTTAGCTTGTCACCTGCTTTGGTTTATGATGAAGCATAGCAAGGTATTATGAGATATTGTTGGATGGTTTCAATTGGTTATTTGACTACACCTAGAATTCAAACAACAGGTAAGGGTAGGCATTTTGCGTCCATTGTATATACCATCTCCATATCATGCTAGTAGGTTTCATTTTCACATTGTATTTTTCCATTATGTATATATGCATGCTTATATTTATTTTATTATATCATATACTAGCTAGGGTTGATATCACCACCATGAGGGTTACTAATGGAGTTTGTTGAGATCTAGTAGGCATGTGTCAAACTAGAGATGTTTGTGTTCTCATGCTTCACGGTGAGCATTAGTCCCTGAAGTTGGAGCTGACAAGTTATCCCCGATTTCGAGGGATAACTATGAGATCATGTCTCGAGGCCACGACTTATACATGGAGCTAACCGAGAGCCTAATAACTGAAGCTTATCTTTGGATGGCTCCCTCTTTCTCTCGCTGGTAACCATTTGTCGCTATCAACAACATCCATCCCACCAACATTGTCTTGAAGTAGCAAAGTAAGTATTGCTCCATGAGGTATTGAGTCCAGTATCATGGTATGTGTCACTGACATTCGAAGACTCTTGAACATGTTGCATTGAATTCTCCTCATTTCATAACATTTGCTTGAAAACTATGCTCTTTGACTTGTTCATACCTAGAATGGTGACATGATGCCCTATTAAGTTGATCTCCCTTTATGATGGTTTTCCATTGGGTGGGTTCATGAAGAGTCATTGTCCATTCTCCTGCTAATTTTCACTAATTTCCATCTTTATTCCACTCATGTTTCCCATACCTTTGTTCGAGCATTGGGACTTTCCACACTAGGAAGGGTTGTACCTTGTCTTGTGGTAAGAAGGGGCCAAAGGCCCAAGGGGTAAAAGTGAAGCAAAGTTAAAAGTCAAAGAATAAACCTTTGAGATGCTTCACCTAGGGATTCTTAAAAAAAGAAATGAAAAGGCTTCTCAAGTAAGCAAAAGGGAACCCCGCAAAATAATAATCCCTCAAGGTATTAGTTGTGGTGGATGGGAGGCTTCATTATGAGCCTACTTCTATTAGGGACCATGGGCATGTGAAGGCATGAAACTACCCATCTATGGTCACCAAGATTGTAGTGGCTCTGTGGCACAAACTAAGAGTAGGGCAGTCCTTTACCACCATCCAACCTTTCATCTCCGTGGAACTTTGTGGGTAATACTATCATCTCTGGTCACCAAGACGAGACAATGTCCCCCCTTCCCTCAAGTATAAAAGATAAAAAACAATAAAATAATAATAAAATACATTAAATAGGCTAGGGAAACAAAGGAATCCATGATAATGTGTAGTTCTCTCTCTACAGAGGCACCCACAAAATATCTACATCTATGTTATCACCGCACCCTCTCAGCCCAAAAAATTCCCATATGCCAATTTCTCACACACAATCTCTACATGACCTAGATTGGTTCACACTCTTAGGAACACCCCAAACTTAAGGGAGACTAGCCCAATACGACACCAGAGACCATTCCAAACCCTAGACCATTCCAAACCCTAGACTAGTCAAATTGCATAACATTTTGAGCATTTGTCTGGGTAAACGGGGTTTGATGCACATGTTTTGGTAATTTGATTATTATATGTGATTGACATTACTAAGTGATCCTGCTTAATTTATGAGACCCCGGAGGGCATACTATGGTTGATGTAGGAATTCTGCCCTAAGTGGACAGTGTGTACATATGGGGAGATGACTAGTCAAACTTCCATAGGGCTAAAATCCCACAAATGGACATCGTGACCCCAACCTCAAGTGAGATGTCGAGTACTTGCACCCGAAGAAAGAAGGATGTTTCACTGAAGACACTTTGGCATACCTAGACATAGGGAGATCTTTCTCTCCCCCATGAACATTGGCCTTGAGAGGCCCATTACGTCACCCTTGTGACCCTAGAAGTCACCCAACGTGGATTGGTATTTCTCATGGAGGTAGCTGCAGGATAATTGGAACATGGCATCATCCAGTATCTAGAGGCCTAACGCTTTGAAGATTAGGCCTAACGCTCCACCCAGAGTTTCAATGTCACCCTAGGGAGGGCATGACGCCACCTCTAATTTTTTTTAGGGTTTATTTATTTGAATTTATGTAAAATTGAATTTTGATGACCTAAATTTAATTAAAGGTCATAAGTAATGTATAAATGAGAGATACAACTCTCATTTTGACCATTCATCACACAAGTGTGAGGTCCGGAATTCACTTTAGTGGTTATCATCAAATTAAGTGGTGCACAATTTTTGGGGAGGAAAATCTTGGTGTATTTTGAAAAATTTTCATGTGGAGGATCTTCAACCAGGGTTTGGCTCTTGATTATTCTTGGTGAAGTAAGTAGAAAATATGCATTTCATTATTGTGAATGAATGGGTTATGGTGAATTCTACTTGTTTCATGTCAAAGATTATGAGATTGCTTGCTTGAAACCCTCTAGAGAAAGACATATGTTATTATATTTTTCTCTAAAATCTTCCACTTACTAAGATTTCTTGAAAACACACCTATTTTGAAGTAGATACTAGAGCCCCACCATTGTAGCACTCCAGTAACCCTACTTACATTTTGCTATTGCATATTTTATTCTCAAATTTTCTAAGGAAAGAGAAATCGCTAGGGCCCAATTTTCATTACTTCCTAGCAATTATCTCTAGGAATTCGATTTTTGAGGCCCTTGGGTTACTAACACCTCTCTCATCCTATCCATATCCTTTGACTAAGCATTATCATTTCTATTTTCTTCTAAGATTTGTTGTTTCCATCATTGACTCCATTATCCTAGAAGGAACTACCACTCACTACAAGTGATCGATTGATCAAACAACTCTCAACCATCCTCTTTGATCATCCACTAAACTCTACTAACCTTTAGATTGGGCCTAATCCACCAACTAACTTGTTGTTGTTGAAAAATATTGCTACAATCCATCTAACAACAAATTGACCTTAAAAGTGACATGTTATTCTAAAATAGACATTGCTAAACATTCTTGTGACTATCTAATATCAATTTGCCTAGTTAAAGTTATCATCACTCTTTCTAGTCTTTTATCAAGCATTTTGAAGAATAGTTTTTGTGGTTGTTACAAATTTATCATCGTTGTTGTAAACTATTGCATCATCAGTAATTTTGTATTATCTAGTATATTTTTAAGAGTTCATTGTCTTATGATGCATTAATATCATTTTGGTACTTTGGAAAGTGCTTTTATATTGTGTTGTATTTTTACAAGGTGTACACACATATTCATTTGCTTCACCTCTATAAGACATAAAAGAACCCCTTTGAAATTGAGTGACCAGTGAGAGGAGTAACATCCCTTTCCTCAAGACCGAAAACTTATTCTTGAGGACGCTTGCTCGCTAAGTGATCCTGATTTTTATGATGATGAACCACTTAACCTTGATGATACCGCGCCATGATTGATGACAGGATGTTTTACTATTGCTATATACATATGCTATCAATTCGGCCATTGAAAGTGTGCGTGGTTTCGACCTGAGGATGCAGAGACGGCGGAACTCCCCTTGGACCCTGGGATTGAGTCGGGAGGCTATTTGAGTTGTTTTCATTTACAAAGGATATTGTGGCTTTTGATGATATGCTATCGGGATTTCATGATAAGGTTGTTGACATGGACCCACATGATGGTTGATGATGCAATGACGATAGCTTGCCGGACCGTACTCACATATGGAGGGGCCACACACGAATCTTAAAGAGTGAGGAGAGGTGTGGCAGCATCCCCGCCACAACCTATTAGCACTCCCGCCGGGTTCGAATTGTAGGTTAACGAATACCAGTTCGAGGGCCTATGATGTCGTGGAGGGCGATCGCTGGCCAAGCCGCCACGACCTGGAATCGGTAGGTTAACGATTACCTAGTTCGATGGGTTCCACGTAAACATGTCAGTAGGGAAGATTCCACAGTCAGCCACGCGATTCTATATGCTGCACAAGGCAGTGGGCCTTATTCCTTAGGAAGCCCTTAGTTCCCACAAGTTCGCTCTGACGAGTGTTGACTCTAAGGAGGTTATATAGATTCTACCAATTCATTAAGCAACAGTGGCACCCCTTGAGCACCTGGAGTGTATCCGGCGGCATCGCCAGACGAAAGACTGGTGGGGCAAATAGTGGCACCCTTTGAGCACTGAAAGTGCATCCCAAGGGCACGCCGCTATTGAAGAGGAAGGAAAACTTAATTGACCCTAAGACATTAACGGGAGCAATTCTTATGATGACTCTAATTAAAATGTTGTCCCGTTTCATACCAAAACCTAAAGTTAAAACATCTCTCCATTAAATGACAAGCCCTAAGAAAGATTTTACAAAATAAACCTAGGGAGTGTTAAAACCTCCTGGGTGTTAATTAAAAGTCTTATAAGGTAAAGGGATAAAGTAACGAGAAAATTTTAATTAAGGGAAACCCATGGCCTTTAATTGATAAAGAAGGAATAAAATTTTAAAGTGGGGAAGTATTAAAGGATATAAATTTTAATTATATTGAAGGGATAAAAACTACAGTTATCTTTAGTAAAACAAGAAGAGAGAATTAATTAATGAAAAAAATTAGGAATTTAAGGAGTAAATTAAGGAAAAGGAATAATTAATGAGTAAATTAAGGAAAGGAATAATTAATGAGTAAATTAAGGAAAATTTAAGGAATAATTAATGAGTAAATTAAGGAAAGGAATAATTAATGAGTAAATCAAGGAGGATTTAAGGAACGATTAGGAGAAATTTAAGGAGTGATTTGGAGGAAGTGAGGGAAATCCTAGTCTTTAAACTAATAAAAGAAATTAGATTTTAGTATCCGAGGCATGCGTGACGCATGGATGGTGGAGACTGGGAGAGAGTTGACATTAAAGATTAATTAATTAATTAATGATTTAGGGTTAGGTTAGTCTCAAAAATTGTTATAAAGAGAAGGAAGGGAAGGAAGAAAGGGGAGGAAAAGGACTAGCTGAACGCATTCGCCATACTAAGGCGGGTCTTGACGGATCATTGTGGGAGTTAAGTATATCCTTATATTGAGTAGTTCACCTGAGGCAAGGGCCGAGACTTATTTTATTTCCCCTGGTGCTTGTGTGGCCCCTTGTGGCTCTGGGGGCTATGGGGAAGAAGAGTACCCCTAGCTGCCATCGAGGTACCGTGAGTTTTCTTGGTCTAAGCATGGGGTTTGCAGGGAGAATCCGCGTGTTTCAAGACAAAGACGAGGGGATCAAGCCAGGAGGTACCGGTGAGTTTTCTTTGGTCGGCATGCGGAAGCGGCAGGGAGAACGGGCAAGCGGCACAGCACGAGGGACGTCTCCGAAGCGGGCGTGTGGCCAAGGTATGATTTTACTTCGGTAATTTAATGTCATTGATGTTGAAATTGTGGACTTGTTAAAGCGTTTCGTATTCGGTAAATTATTGATAGTGGTGATATTACAATGAGATTGTTTTGTTCAGCCATGATACTGTAGAGTTATTCATATTGTGATCATGTGTCCCTTAGGTTATGCTGTCAGGTGTTTTTGCATTGATATGAATTATGTGATGTTGTAAATTATTATTGTGCTTCGCTATTCATAGACGTAACGAAGGGGTCGTTACAGAGGGGGATTTTCTTATACTTTGGCCTTAGCCTTCTCAAAACCTCAGGTCACTGGGGACGTCTCCCCTAGGATACATTGATATACTCCTAAATAGAAAGGGGTTTCCTATTAAGGTGGCAGTGATAAGTCACTCCTTGTTACGCCAATCTTGATTTCACTTGCCTTGGCTTGTGGGAAAGTACAAATTGTGCGATAACAAACACTATATATATAAAGTGTTACTGATGTATATTTTATACATATATTGGATTATGAATGGTGATGGTATGAAAGTTACCACTATGGAGGAAATTGGGCAAATGTTTCATTTGTTGCTTGTGTATGTGTTTTAATTTGCATGCACAACTATTGTTTTAAAAGTCATATTCATACTTGATACATATATGTTTCATATTCATAATAACAAAGATAAATCCATGCAATTACCATTGTTAGATCAACATGTCAAGTACATGAAACTTCTGATTTGAGGTTCTCGTTGTGAGAGTTGTTAGTAGAATCACTCAGAAAGTCCACAATCATCATTTTGATTGTCAGTGTTGACAATCAAAATGACAACTGTGGAATTTCCAAGTGATTCTACTAACAACTCTCACCACAGGAACCTCAAATCAATAATTACATCCATGTACATAGGGGAAGTTTGTAATGAAATATGTCTTCTGGAGAAATTGAGGATCAAAATGAAAATAAGAGCGACTCACCTTATGTTCCTTAAAAATTGTAGAGATACCAACATTTTACCCCGTTTTTCTCTAGGGTCTTCTCTTCCCTCTACATATTTATATGTTTGGTCTCCCTCTTCTACTACTCGACTATTTGTCTTGACGATGAATCTAGTTAATGATCCGAAATGTTAACAATAAAAATGATGACTATGGACTTTTCGAGCGATTCTATTAATAAATCTCACCACAGGTGTAGATTTTCTATGACAAAAAGAAAAAAAATCACTGAAACCTTTCATCAAACACTTGGCTGAAACACTTGAATTTTCATTTAATCCGAGTTATTAATGAACCAATTACACCACATGCATTTAATGAACTTGAATCAAACTGAAACTGAAATGAAAGTACCAATCAACCAAGTAGATCCTATTGTAAGAAGTTGACACAAGAAATTAGGCATAAGCCAGGGAAAATCCTCATGAACTGTGAGGCAACCCAAAGATAGAGAAAATATTTTATTTCAAGTACAAATTACAATCATTCAATCTGTACTTATCTCATCATCTGACAAGAATTTGTCTTTATAAACTGTATGGACTGTTACTGCTCCCTTTCTGTCAATTCCGTACACTATACAGACTGTCAAGAACAACAATAAATGCACATAAATCAATCTAGAAATGCATGCTTGCAATATGAAATTGTACGACCTTCATTAATAACTGTATTAACCTCAGTTTGCATGCTAGAAATAACTGTATGGCCCATAAATAATAAATTCTCCCTCCAACTGTGTATACAACAGTACGTACCATAAATTAAATTCTCATACTGTATATAATTCTCTCTTGGAAACCGTGCTTGAAATTTTTCTCTTGCTCTACCTTTCTCCAACACATTAATTTCTCTATCTCTTCAATTAATGACAATGTGACTTCAATAATGTTTTCTCTCTTTCCCTAGATATATTTTTATAATTTTCCTCTTCCCAAAACCCTAACTAGATAATATCAACTAACTCATCAATGGATGAGATCAATCATATCTAAAGGATCACATTAAATTCTCATTTAATAATACACATTCTTATTAAATGCTCACAAATCTTTTTGGGACCCACAACTTAACTTTTCACTTAAGTCATTAAAAAAACATAAAGTCACTTTTATATTATAAAACACTTTAGGAAAGAAAAATGGTCTCCACCATGTAAAACATCACAAAATCATTGTGTGACATCTTGAGTTACATTTGTAACACTCCCTCTTAATGAGGGAGGTCCCAACACTATCATCTTGACCACTGTCAAGAACTCCCTCTGGATCTGGAAGATGATGTTGGAAGACAACTTGAAACTATGGATCTTGCTCATTCTCTCTATGTCGGCCGAGTCTCCTGCCAATGCTTCCAAGAGAACCTTCCTTTTCTCCTGAATCCAAGGGTTTATCTTCTACATGCACTCCCTCTACAACCCTTTCTTGAGCCAAATGATCATATTCAATTCCAAATGATGACAACCATCCATAACTACTATACATGGTCATTCCTTGAACCAAGAACCGTCTCTCTTTCCCATCATTGAGCAACACTGCTTCGACTGGATGTACTCCTACAGGATACAAGAACACATGTCCTAACCTGAACACTATCCCCCATCCTGAATATTCCATGATTTAAATATAAATTAAATTCACTGGAAGACCTGGGACAAACAAAACTCCTTCCAAAGTGAAGATATCACCAAATTTAAGTTGGAACCTGACCGTTCCAACCCCTCTGACTGCTCGAGTAATGGCGATCATAATATTTCAACAAGGACCAATCTCATTGATACTCATAAAGGCACCCCACATGCCATTCATGTGTTTGGATACACCACTATCAACGATTCAAGAATCTGTAAACCTTTATGAGCTTCCCATGCTTGAATCAAGAGACACAGGACAAAATTCTTTCTCAAATTCCTTTGAGAATTCATCTACAACAGTTGAAGATACTGCACAACTTTCATCCTTCTTATCCTTGTTCTGATTAGGATAATGGCTTGCAAAATGTCCAAGTTTGTTGCAAACATAACAACGAATCTTACTCAAGTATTTCTTCTTCTTGCCTTTGATTTTTACAACAAGGGTTGCATTTTCATCAATATCAATATTTGCCTTGGATTTACCTTGAGACCCCTCCTGGATATCCTCCTGGGTAAATTCATCCCATAATCTACTGCAATCTGGCAACTTCTCTCTACCCAACACACATTTTACAGAAACCTCCCACTCTTTGGTAAACCCCTTTTGGGCTATCCTCACCATTTCTGAGTCAGAGATGACCTCACCTACAACAACTAGCTCATATTTCACTTTAGCCAATTTGGTCAAGTAGGTAGCTACATTCTCCTCCTTGGTCATTCTATCCTCATGTAGATTGTCTTTCAGGGCCATCTTTCTATTCTCATTTTTGTCTTCAAACATATTTTTCAGAGTGTCCCACATCACTTGGGTTGTTGGTTTCTCAGCCAAGTGTGGTATAAGGTGGTCTTTCACACCATCCAACAAGATTCTTTGTGCATTAGCCTCCTTTATCTCATGAAGGTATAGAGAAAATAGGTTATTTGTGGGTACAACAACAATTGTATTGACAAAATTCCATATCTTATTCTCCTTTAGAACTACTGATATTTTAACTTTCCATTGCAGTTAATTAGATATGCCATCTAATCTATCCTAAAAACTTATACAAAAACCATTATTTCTTTAACTGTTCTTACTAAGAATAAACCAATCAAAATCACAACAAAATAGTCCCTAACACTCTCTTTCTCCTTTCAACTTCACTTACATAACCCTAGGCTCTGATACCATTTATATTTTCTATGACAAAAAGAAAAACTTCACTGAAACCTTTCATCAAACACTTGACTTTGCATTTAATATGAGTTATTAATGAACCAATTACACCACATGCATTTAATGAACTGAAATCAAATTGAAAATGAAATGAAAGTACCAATCAAAAAAGTAGATCCCACTATAAGCAATTGACACAAGAAATTAGGCATAAGCCATGGAAAATCCTCATGAACTGTGAGGAAACCCAAAGATAGAGATTTTTTTTTATTTCAAGTACAAATTACAATCAGTCAAGATGTACTTATCTCATCATCTAACAAACATTTGTCTTTAGAAACTATACGGACTGTTATTGCTCCCTTTCTATCAATTCCGTACACTGTACGAACTGTCCAGACCAGCAATAAATGCACATAAATCAGTCTAGAAATACGTGCTTGCAATATGAAACTATACGGCCTTCATTAATATCTTTATTAACCTCGGTTTGTGTGCTATAAATCACTGTATGACCCAAAAATAATAAATGCACCCTCCAACTGTGTATACAACAATACGACCCATAAATTAAATGCTCATGCTATACACAATTATCTCTTGGAAACCGTGCTTGAAAATTTTCTCTTTCTCTACCTTTCTCCAACACATTAACGCATTAATTGCTCTCTCTTCAATTAATGACAATGTGACTTCAATAATGTTTTCTCTTTCCCTAGATGTCTTTTTATATTTTTCCTCTTCCCAAAACCCTAACTAACTAATCTCAACTAACTCATCAATGGTCGAGATCAATCATATCAAAAGGCTCGCATTAAATGCTCATTTAATAATACACTTTATTATTAAATGCTCACAAATATTTTTGGGACCCACAACTTAACTTTTCACTTAAGTCATTAAAAAAACATAAAGTCACTTTTACACTATAAAGTCACTTTTATATTATAAAACACTTCAGGAAAGTCAAAATGGTCCCCACCATGTAAAACATCAAAAAATCATGGTGTGACCTCGTGCGTTACATTTCTAACAACAAAAACCTAAAACAATTAATTACATCCCTGTATGGAGGGGAAGTTTGTAATGAAATCTGTTTTCTGGAGAAACTGAGGATGAAAATGAAAAGAAGAGAGACTGACCTTGTGTTCCTTAAAAATTGTAGAGATAACAACATTTTAACCCATTTTACTCTAGGGTATTCTATGCTCTCTACATATTTATATACTTGGTCTCCCTCTTTTACTACTTTACTATTTGTCCCAACTATACTTTACTTTACTTTACTTTACTATAGGGTATTCTATGATGGATCCAACTAGTGATTCGAAACATTGATAATCAAAATGACAATTGTGGACTTTTCGAGCGATTCTATTAACAACTCTCACCACAGGAACCTCAAATCAGTAATTACATCCATATACAGAGGGGAAGTTTGTAATGAAATCTGTCTTATGTAGAAACTAAGGATCAAAACAAAAAGAAGAGCGGTTGACCCCGTGTTCCTTAAAAATTGCAGAGATAACAACTTTTTACCTCGTTTTCCCTATGGTCTTCTCTACTCTCTACATATTTACATGCTTGGTATCGCTCTTCTACTACTCAACTATTTTTCCTGACGATGTATCTAACTACTGATCCGAAACGTTGACAATCAAAATGACAATCGTGGACTTTTCGAGCGATTCTATTGAAAAATCTCACCACAGGAGCCTCAAATCAGTAATTACATCCCTGTATGGAGGGGAAGTTTGCAATGAAATCCGTCTTCTGGATAAATTGATGATTAAAATGAAAAGAAGAGAGACTGACCTTGTGTTCCTTAAGAATTGCAAAGATAACAATGTTTTACCCCATTTTGATCTAGGGTCTTCTCTGTTCTCTACATATTTATATTCTTGGTCTCCCTCTTCTACTACTCGATTATTTGTCCTGATGATGGATCCATCTAGTGATCTGAAACGTTGACAATAAAAATGACGACTCTGGACTTTCCAAGCAATTCTATTAACAACTCTCACCACAGGAACCTCAAATCAGTAATTACATCCTTGTGAGGGGAAGTTTGTAACGAAATCCGTCTTCTGGAGAAACTTTGGATCAAAATTCAAAGAAGAGCGGATGAACTTGTGTTCCTTAAACATTGTAGAGATAACATCATTTTACCCTATTTTTCTCTAGGGTCTTCTCTTCTCTCTATACATATTTATATGCTTGGTCTGCCTCTTCTACTACTCGAATATTTGTCTCGACGATGGATCTAGTTAGTGATCATAAACATTAACAATCAAAATGATGAATGTGGACATTCCGAGCGATTCTATTAACAACTCTCACCACATGAACCTGAAATCAGTAATTACATTCCTGTATAGAGAGGAAGTTTGTAATGAAATCTGTCTTTTGAAGAAATTGAGGATCAAATTGCAAAGAAGAGTAGATGACCTTGTGTTCCTTAAAAATTGTAGATATAAAAACGTTTTACCCCATTTTTTCTCTAGGGTCTTCTCTTCTCTATACATATTTATATGATTGATCTCCCTCTTCTACTACTCGACTATTTCTCCTAACGATGGATCCAACTAGTGATCCGAAACGTTGAAAATCAAAATGACGACTGTGGACTTTCCAAGCGATTCTATTAACTACATGAAACTACTTATGTTTTACTCAAACATCTTGCAAACAAGATGAGAATGGCGGTGTATATGTGTATAACGCAACCATAAGTAACTTTTAAAGTATTATAGGCTTTGATATGTAACTATACACACTCACAAATGTTTATAACCACAAACCATTATATATTTAAACCCTTTACCATATTTTAGTTTCAAGCCGTTGTGAGTTGTTTTATCAATTTGCCTGCATTTTTAAAATGTGATTTTATTTTAGTAATCAAAATATTATTTTTTCAGAAGGAAAATTATTAATTAACAATCACATAATTTCATTAAGACCAAATAAAATTAGTTTGCATGTATTTTAAAAATGTATTTTTCTTTTTAGTTGTTAGCCTCTTTCTCATATACAATCATTAAGTCTTAGTATATCACCTTTGTATATTCCACATGCTAGGATATAGTTGTTATCCTAAGTGTGTTTCTAGATTCCTATATTTCCTCCTCCTACCTTATCTCCTTATGAGGTGTCGATGTGAGAACAATTGAGGTGGTTTCATTATTGTATTATATATTTGTATCATTAAGATGAATACCATGTTGAGAATTATGGCTTGAGGCCTTTTCCGCCAATCTTCTTGTCCTAATATTCTTATGCTCAATTTCTTCATTAGTAATCAAAATATGATTTTTTCAGAGGAAATATTATTAATTAAAAATCACATATGTCCATTAAGACCAAATAAAATAAGAACTGTAATTATTTTTAGTAATCAAAATATGATTTTTTCAAAGGGAAAATTATTAATTAACAATCACATAATTTCATTAAGACCAAATAAAATTAGTTTGCATGTATTTTTAAAATGTAATTTTCTTTTTAGTAATCAAAATATGATTTTTTCAGAGGAAAAATTATTAATTAACAATCGCATATGTCCATTAAGACCAAATAAAATAAGAACTATAAATAGACTATAATTAATTTTCTATCAATAAAAAACGACGTTAACCCAAAATAAAATGAACACTATAAATGACCTTGAATTCATTAACTTCATTAAATAAAATACATTGTCAATAAAATGTTGAAGTAATGATATATATTACATCTTTAAATTTATTTACGTAGACATCGTATACAAACAAATGCTATTTTGTAACTCTAGGCTACTTGGGAGGTTTTTGCAAGCCCCGCTCTTAAGATGGAGAAAAAATAATAGAGTCTCTCTTTCCTTTTATAGAGGCTTTTGATTGTTTTAGAGATACAACATGCACATGTTTTAATTGTTTCTTTATATATTTAACTTTCTTTGCATAATTTTGCAATGTGTCTTGCAATTTCCTTTTATCTTCTGCTTGTTTTTTCAACATTTACACATTCTTCTTATACTTCTTCGACTATTCTTGTTTATTCCTTTTAAGTTTTTCCTTTTATGATTTCAGTTGGGATTGAAGTTTATCCAATTGACCTCGAAGTTTTTCTACTTCATTCTCAAGCTGTTTTTCCCTCAAATATTCTCTCCAATGTAGTATAGCAAAATTGGTACCGCCTCAATTGTCATGGTACTCTATAATTTCTGCTGCAAATCAACGATTCAAGATTTTTAGTTATGCAAGAGTTCCATTTTGATCTCTATAATATTTTGATCTCTCTCATCTATGTTCACCTTTAATGATTCAATAATTGATGATGAGGCATAGAGATCATCTAAATCACTCTCGGATGCGAGAGATTACTACAACTTCTTCTCTCGTGTTTGTAGGGACTTATCCAATCCAACTGAAGGCATTTGTTTTGATGGACTACCCTAAATTTTTCCTTTATCCTTTCCATACCCTCACTTTTACCTTTACCCTAACCCTTGCCACCTTCTTTACTATGCCTTTCTGTTTCATTTGCAAGTTTTCTAATCTTCTCTTTTTCATCAACACATGCAAAATGTCTCTCTTTCAACTTATTAACTTGCATAAAATTTTTTTTGCTCATTTCAATCACTATTTTTTTATATACTTCAACCTATGATTTATGCTTCTCATGATCCTCTTTTACTTTATTTTTGAATTGAACCTTTAAAATTTCAATAAATGTCTCTTTTTCCTTCAACTTCTTATTTAATTCATCCACAATTGGATTACATACATTTTTCATTGGAGGTATATTGAAAACCTCCAACCTTCTTCTCAACTCCTCAAATTTTCTAATAATGTTTTCATATTTAGCCTTACTATCTTTGAACACCACCTTGACATTATCAATCACTCTTAGAGATTCCCCTCAAATTTTAGATAGCTCACTTGTTAATCCATCAATAAAACTATCTTTGTTGTTTATTGTTCTATTTGATTCTTATGCTTGCTGCACAATTACTAATTGTAGATCTGCAATCTTCTTCATGCATTCAATAATATTCTTTCTTTAGTTTGCACTTTTTCTTCCAACTGTTTAGAGAGGAAGAATCATCTATTGCAACTAGTTTATATTGCATCATTTTATCAAATATTGAGAAAAATGAATCAGTCTTAAAAAATGTACATTAGAACATGCACATTTAAAATTAGAGAGGTAGAATCAATGATAACATGGACATTGTATTCAAGTACTTCCATCTATTTAGGAGGAATTCTGTCAATTATACTTTTTAAAGTATCAAAAAAATCATCATTACATGTTTCCATATAAGTGTCCATACCTTCTCACTCCTCAACTTCATTCACACATTCATGTAGGTATGTTAAAGCCCTGGCATCGGTAACTTTGTCGTGGGTAATTTTATCACAACAAATTTCCACATCATCAACCTAAGTCTCTTCAGGTACTTCCTGAATGTTTTTTTTTTTTTCGTTTTTGAACTCTTAATGTAAGTTTTAAGAGGGTTTGTTTGAACATTGGGTCGTTATAAATCAAATTGTTTTTGCAGTGTTCCTGGTAAACTAAACTTAATCTTCTTTTTTTTACTTTTTCTAGGGAATAATGTGATTTTTAGCTAATAGACGAGGGACATCTATGGACGTGTCTTCAACTCAATAAATAAATAACCTCATGTAGTCACCGGACACGATGATTCATAATTATCTTAAGGACAAGTTGAATCGAGGATTTGTATAGTCCCTAGGAAACATCTTGCATTCTTAAACTGATCTTGGGAACATACACCTTTTTCCCACATATTTTACTGGCCATTTCAATCTTTTCTACCTTGGTTTTTTTTTGGAGTTAAATTTTGTTCCCCCTATTTTCATAATTTTCGTTTCTCTTGCAACCAAATCAACTTCTAGGTAAACCCTCTTCTCAAAATACTTTCAATTATGTAGCCATATCATCATAATTAAATATGGCATCATATATCTCATTTTCAAAATTAAAGGCTCCAAACATAAATTCAAAAACCTATGCTCTTCTCAAGATATTTAGCATACCCATTGGAAAATTATTTGTATCTCTCCATGCATCAACAAACTCATGGAATTTGTTGACTAAACTTTTCATCCTAGGAACCCCTTGTTTCAACTATTGCGCCCATGGTAGAGGATGCCCTTGTTTCAATTGTGGCCATGGTTGTATGGGTTCAAAGATGAAGATTTTATTCAATGAAGGTTGATGAATGCACACTAACGTTGAGGAATGGAAGTTGAGGAATGCATGCTCA